>OX438783.1:14950012-15175647 GCA_949316455.1 Acleris holmiana
TAAGGCTCAAAAATTCATGCGGGAATTATAGGAACATCTGTATGAAATAGATTGGGAGACATAAGTCAAATGTCTTGTAGCTGCCCGCTGAATTGACTCAATGCGCTGGGAATGTACGACATACGAAGGGTTCCACACGATACTGGCAAACTAGAGCTGACACCGCACTAAGCTTTCGTAATGAGCAAGTTTGCATGACACGTTGAATGATTTCGTGTTAAAGAAAAATACTAAACTATTGAATTAGTTTGTAAAATTTTAACCCACAAAGTACTTACAGATTCAATGATCGCTGATGCCAAGCTTGGATGCAGGTATTCCTCAGCCTCTTGTGGTTTCTCTGCAATAATACATTGGCGCGTGAATATTTATTTAACCAAAACACATTCATTTCAACCGCGTTAGCCACCTGTTTATTTATTAAGATCAAAACAGATCAAATCTTGCGTCTTGTGTGGACGAGCGATTGCCGTCTGTGTTGTCGTTCACAGAGACAGGTGAATAGTCCTGCCGCACGGGAGTACTAACCCCCTTACTAATAATCGATGAATAAGCTTCGAATAGTTACACCATGCTTTGTCCTTATCTGTCGAATTCAAATGACAGATAAGGACAAAGCATGGCATAACTATTCCAAGTTTAATACCTTGTAATATAACTTACTTTTAAGTATTATTGTGTTTTATGATTGTGATACATTCTATGAAATGAGTCTCTGTGAAACTGGGACACTGCTCACTACAAATATCAGCATTTTAAAATACTCTCTTTACCAGATTTCCAAAACACCAGCTTCGAAATATTAGGTAAGGACGATCCACAATAGGGTAAACCATACAGTTATTGCCCGCGATCAATAATTACTTACTACATTTTTTAGAGACTGCAAGCACAGAATAAAAAAAAACCTACGTAGATACAGCTTTGTTACTGCTTGTTACGCTTATGTAACAAATATTTTTTTAGTGTTGCAGTCTCTAAAAAACAAGGTGAGAAATCAACCTTACCTTAATTTAAAAAATAAGTTTTGTGATTCCACTCTATTGATTATGTGGTATTTTAAAATTATGGTATTTTGACACTTAAGGGAAGTGTATCCGAAAGGACCCGTCTGTAAGTAACCCAGGCGTCGTTGATCGGGTCGCCACTTTCCCGCACACATGGTTGAGAGAGGTGATGGCTGAGATACGCGTCATACTCGTGAACGGGTGCTGTTTGTGGGGTTCGGTCTGTTCACGTTTGCAAGGACTGGTTCTTCAGTTTATTATTCTAGTTATGGCTTTTGACGTAGAGACCTCGTCGTGTTGTTCCCTCAGACTAATTATTTTTAGTTTAATGTTTATTATATGGCTTGGCTTTAATAATTAGTATTTATTACTTTATTAAGTACTTGTAATGTAACTTACTTTTAAGTATTATTGTACTTTATGATTGAAAAAAATCTTTCTGTTGGAGTTTCTTGGCCGCTTCTTCTCCGCAATGATGGTCTTATCCGAAGAGCTAGTAGATTCACTTCATATTACCGACGTGTAAAAGAGCCCTATGGTGGCCAATTTACTGAATAAACATTTTGATTGTGATTTTGTTAAGAAGCGAAATGTCTACCCTCTGCCAGTTCCGGAGTCTTCTCCGGCCACCTGCCAGCCTTCACGAGTGCCACCAGCGCCAGGTAGTAGGGCCGCAGTGGAGCGCCGATGTCCAGGAAGCGGAACTGCGGGTTGTCACCCTGCTTCGCTTTGATCAGGATCTCCATCTGAGCTCCCTGGGATGCTATGAAGTTTGCAGTCTTCTCTATGATGGTGTTTTGTTTGATCGAGTCGGGCTGTTAACAGAATGTATAAGTCTAAAGCTGGATACGAATCTGAGCGCCTCAGCCAGAGACATGCGCGCCCCGCGCGGCGAGCTGCTCGCGAGCCAAATTGTAGCACATAAACACGCGCGGGTGAGGCAACGTGCTTGCCGCGAGCCTACATTTCAAAATGGCGTCGGACACGGTGACAGCCGCGTCTGCGTTTATTAAACTTCACCGAATTATTAACAAAAAGAAGAAGAAATCGCCTCGGTGGTGGAACGGTCCAGCAACTTTATCAAATTTGTACGCTCCTCGCCCACAGCCAAGTTTGAACTTGCCGTTCTGCCCGCGGCACGCTCGGATAGACGTCCAAATTACGCGAGGCCCGCACACCGAGGCGCCTTTGAACACGGTCGAAAGGCCGACTCTTGGCGGCTCGCCGCACGCCGCTCGCCGGCTGCTCGCGCACGTACGAATTTGAGCAAAATAGGTGAGCCGTGCGTGCCTCAACCCGAGGCTGCTCTAATTCGTACCCACCATTATATTATGAAGAATGTTTGACAAAAAAAAAGGATAACAAAATTACACAATTTGCATCTCAATGTATACGAAATACTTTATAGTACAGACAGAAAAATAACAAACAACAAAATAGATACTAAATGCAACAGGTATTACTAACTAACACTAACAAGGGGACGCTATTTCTTAGATACGTATGGAGATATTTTCATCTCATTCCCACACACACACACATTACTTACATTAAGAGGCCGTATACGAAATTTTGTCGGTTTTGCTTCGTTTCGTGATTTTACAGTTAAAATACTGCTCTTCTATAAGTTTCAATGCACATCATGAAATATCGTTTCAGTTATAATCGGAGTAATAAGACTAATAAGTTACGAATGTATGAGCTACTTTTTTATTTTTGTCGAGTATTATAATGCGAGGTTTAGATTGTGTTAAAACATTATATGTTGCTATTATTTTTAATTTTCTGAATTCTTTTTTAAGGTAATTGATTGATTGTGAACTGAACTTTACTAACGAAAACAAAAACAATATTTTGCCCATTTTCTATAAAATTTTACCCAGTTAATTATTATTTTATTATTATTATTATTTTATTTTGGACAGGCAGTTGACACTGATATGTCCAAAACACTGTTCACTTAGTATGATTGTCAAACTTATTTTTAAACTGGTTAACACTTATCGAGTTCACAACATCAGAGGGTAATTTTGTTCCACATTTTTACTATCCTAAAAAAAGTGGTAAAAAGTGATTCATAAATTTTTAGGTGACTTTTTTAACAATAAATTGTAATATTTTTATAATTTCGTATAGGTACGGCCTCTTAAATCACGCCTGTTTCCTAGAGGCACAGACCACTTCTTTCCACCTGCAACGATCCTTAGAAAACTTGTTGGTACATAAAAAAGAAGTCTTACCAAAACAATATCAGGTGCAAAGAATGCTTTGAATGCTGGTGAGGGCACGAAGGGCTCGTCGACTTCTACGGGCGTGGGCACAGCTGGTGATTCCGTGGGCGCCTCGTAGTTGAACCCTACCTGCCCGTAGCCTGCTGCGTGGAAACGTTTCAGCTCCTCCTCTGAAAATATAAGATGTATGGGTAAGAACCAAATATTTTGACCATAGTTAAGCGTAGTTAACCATACAAACAAAAGTGAAAAAGTTCCGTTGTACAACGAAAAGTATTCTTACAAATGTATGGCTAATTTACCTAGCAAAACGAAAAAGTTTCATAGAAAATTTAATTGACTAAGTTATTGTTCCCAACTTTTTGGACCTTACCCATATTATTAAATGGATGATTGATTTCAAAACAGTAAGGACCCTATGAGTATCCACCATGCAATTGCTGCAAACTTTAGCACTATTTGTATGAGTTGTCTAAAACCGACATATTCAAGTGATAGTTTTAATTTTAACATACACAATTAAAAATAAAGCATATGAGGAAAGATTAAAGAAACTGAACTTGACATCCCTCCAAAAGAGACGTGAGAGTGGAGACATGATTGAAACCTTCAAAATTCTAAACGGCTTCTATGACTGTCCTGAATTGAGTGACTTGATTACTCGTAACACCAACACACGCACAAGAGGACACAAGTTTAATCTCGCAAAAAAAACAATACAAATATCGGCAAAAACTTTATAGCAAACAGGATTGTAAAAATGTGGAACAAATTACCCTCTGATGTTGTGAACTCTATAAGTGTTAACCAGTTTAAAAATAAGTTTGACAATCATACTAAGTGAACAGTGATTTGGACATATCAGTGTCAACTGCCTGTCCAAAATAAAATAATAATAATAACAAACATGGTGAAATAAATAAGCAAATTAGAATGTTGCTTTAAGTAAATGATTTTTTACAAAATAGCATAATTTGGCCATGATAAATGTATTTGTGAAAATGTATTCTTTGAAACACAAAGAAACATTGAACAATTTAATTATATTCACCTCAAGCAATCGCATAGTTATAAAGATAATTATTAATATCCTGCTTCATTTTGAATGAGACCGAGACACTTTACTTATTTATTTATTGAAAATTAAACAGCGATTACAAGGTGTTCCATACAATAGTGGAGAAATCAACAAGTACAGCCAATTACAGATTTTCACATAGAATTGTACACAGCATATTCTGCCCTGCTAACACAAAAGGCAGTATCTCAGACAAAACTCCTGTAGCAAATGCAACCTTATAACCAACAAGATAGGATTGCATCTGCTTTGACCATAGAATTTGAGATACTGCCTTTTCTGTTAGCAGGGCAGTATTACCAATGCTAGGTTTCTCTAAGCTACGAGTATACAAATTTAAGTTCAGAATAGTTAGTGTGTGTTTAGTTGTATGTATGAAGCTTTTCATCTATAGTTGAAGTTGTCTTATAGGTTGGGGTGGGATATTTTCCGCAACTTGACGACTATGATGTAGCGCCTATTTTGCGTAGGGCTGATTGACTGACCTTTATACATCTCCTCCTCATCTTCGTTAGTGTGCAGCGCTCGGTACCTCTCCTCATCGCATAGCTGTTCCACATCCAGCTCGGTCCGCGTCAGCTCCACGCGCCAGTCGAACCCTCCGGGCGGCGCCTCCAGCGACGACACCTCGTGGAGCGCTCCGCGGGCATCATACCTGTCCACATTTATATTGAGGTTATACAGGGCTACGATTGGTTGCGAATTCTTAAGGTCTGATTTTTATTCTCACGGAAAAAAGGTAAACAAGGTTCAAACTTTCAGAGCATCTCAAAGTATGGTCCAGTACGAAATATAATACAAAGTTATCATTTTGCTCGAACCATGACATTCAAAATACATTTGAGAATTCAATGAAATGAATATTGCACAATTTGTGAAGATAATGACACAATAATACTTGTTTTAAAATTACAGGAGTATTTAATCTCAAATATTACTGAAGAGAGTGCCGTCTCACGTTGAGCGGCCTTTTACCTCCTGACAATCGGATGTCAAAGAAGTTTAGTTATGAATGCAACACTATTCAATTATAATTAAAACATTATATTGATTGAATTTTATGTACTTTGTAAATTACGCAGATCATCACGAGGTTAATCAGTCAGATGTATTGAGACATTGATACCAGTGTTTTAAATAAATAATCCATATGAAACAGTATTCTCTTATTAAAACAATACAACAAGGTGTAAATTTTAAAATAAAGATTGACAACAACAAATTATATTATTTTATCCTTATTAACATATACTGGTTTTTTTATAGAAAATTAATTTCTTTTAAATCTGGAATATATAAATATATTGTATGCTGCATATCGTCACATCCATGCCAAAGTCGCGAATTTGCACTTTGACTTCAAAAGACAATGTCGGAAACACCACTTGGTAAAATAGCGAATCTGCTATTCTTATTTCGAATCGAAGTGCAGATTTGCGACTTTGGCATGGATGTGACGATATGTTTTGTTTATTATTAATGGCAACATTTTTGTTTATCTTTTTTCCATGGGATTAAAAATCAAGCTTTAGTTATCTATTGTTATAACTATATTACACTATCAATAAGTTCCTCAAGAAAATTCATAACGACTTTTTCGCTTTGGAATTCTGTGGATATCAAGTAGTTCGTACAGCAGTCAATAAAAACAAATTTATTCAGTCATTAAGTCTCACTATCAGTCTCAATAGCAGTTTGGTATATACCAACTTAAAAAGGTCACAACGTCTTCAATTCCTTAGCCTTACCAGGCAGCACAATAAAAACAAAGTTTCATAACCTTAAAAGTTGTTGAATTTAGTTTACGAACGCAATTTTATACCTGTTCAAGCAATACATACCAACAAGGAGTGTCACCATTACAATATGCGACGTAGCGGCTGCCTGCCGCGAGATCCTGGCCCCGCGCGCATCGAAAATCCTCTGCGAAAATCTTAAAGATCTTCCAATATTAAGAATTTTCCAACATTTGGCAATCGCTGTATAGTTTTTAGCGCCACAGTTATAGTAAAAAACAGATCGAACCTGTCGATTTTCAACGTTTCATCCCCCATCCACGGAATGAGGTGTTTGCCTTGATCAATGTGCTGGGCTCTGTCATCGTCTCGGAACAATTTGCACGAGTAGCCGAAAACGAAAAGCTCTTCTTTCTTCTCCTTGCACTGACTTTTTCGTAAGATACCGGAATCACATACACCACCAGTCCACTTTATCATTTTGCCGAATTAAAAAACATAGGAATCCGTAACGTACAAATGTATGCTACTATGCTATAAAGCTATACTATACAATACTATACTATTCATACTACAACATCATTTTCATTTAATTGAACCAATCAAATAGACGAATACATACATACTACTTAGGTGCCTAGGTACTTAATCTGTGGATCTGACATTTATGAAACGTTTTTGAAGGCCAAGAATTTAAAATTTTAAGAAAAGTATTTTAGTTATTCATTATGATACAGTCATCCGCATGTGTTTAGTTATGTTTTAATCATCTATTAAAATAGGACTTTTAAAAGAATAGGTTGTTGTTAGGTTAATTTGGAGTTTTGGTTTGTATTGAAACCACATCCTTTCGGAATAAAAATAAACACACAGACATAGAAGCACTGAAACAAGCTAATACAAGAGCCAGTGAATAAAACGCCTCTGAACAGTCAAATTAAAAGTTGCCAATTAAGCAAACACAACAAATAAGTTTGTCATCATTATCATAGGTATAATAAAATTATCAAAGATGCCCTCCAAATTGATCGAAATAAATCTATTACCTATCTAGTTTTTTGTACAATTTCAACTTTCCTTTATAAACTTGAATAGGCAAAAAAAAATGTTTTTACCAAAACTTCGTATAACAGTGATAAAATTTTGCTCGGGTTTGATCTGAAATAATGAAATTTAGTTATATACATATTTTATTTGTGTTATTCAACGCTTCGAAAAAAAGGAATAGGCCGTTTCCAATCAAAAAAACTAAACAATGGCAACTGGATATAACCCGGCTGAAGTCAGAATATCACGAACTACTGGAAAAACACAATCCCGTGGTGTACTATACAAATTCGTTGCGCAATAGAGGTCTCAAAAGGCATATGGCGGACGTTTTATATATTTTTGCATCGAAAACTGATAAATTCTTTTAGTTATGAGTATCTTGTGACCGCTAGAGCGTATTTGTTAAATTTAGCTGATAACCGTTAGTTTTTAATGTGTAAATAAGTTTATTGTACCTAGAGTCTTGTAAATATTGATAGTATTTTCGTGCGTGGACGTGTTGTTCCGTATTGTTTAGTGAAAAACGAAAAGTCTGTGATATAAACATTATAATAGGTGATAGATTAATTTCCGGAACAATTTGTAAATATTGTACAGTTATTTTAGAATTTTAGTAAACTGAGAGAAGACTGAGAAGTAGAAGTGAGAGATTACGAGCGATGTCAGCTGTGAGCTTGTCTTCGAAAGAGAAACCTATCGTCGAGAGCCCTGAGGATGGGTCCAAAGAGGAAGGTAACTATTCTGCCACTCATTCCAACTCTTGCCAACACTAATCCACCCGCAACCCCTTTGAATTCGTTTATATTTTCTGCACACCCTAGTTTTGTTTTTGTTCCATTTTTTAAGTACATCTCGAGAATAAACAAGAATGCTGTCATACAGAAGTATGAAAACGCAGTTTCTTGGCTTCGTAGGTCGCGAATATAGTTTTAATTATCATCTTGTTAGCATAAGGGAAGAGAACTCCAAGTAGGTCATACTACAGAAAGTGGCACCATACTTATAACTGTTATTTTTGTCATTGGAGAATAATAATTTCTCAAATCCACATCTTTGTTTGTTTTTTCCCTTCAATACATGGATTCTTTTCTTTGTATGTCTGTTGGGCCTCTGTTTGTAAATAGAGCATTACAGCATTGCATCAAAATATTATTATTTTTTAAAAGTATTTTATAAAATTAAGTTGAATTATAGCTTACACTTAAAAAGATTTCAATTGGGCAACTGTACAC
The DNA here is from genome assembly GCA_949316455.1 of Acleris holmiana. NCBI lineage: Eukaryota > Metazoa > Arthropoda > Insecta > Lepidoptera > Tortricidae > Acleris > Acleris holmiana. The sequence continues at coordinate 14,958,347 of OX438783.1, forward strand.
TTCTTGCATGGAAAAATTGGTGTTTATTTGATATTGCCTACAACTCTATACGGATTGATGAATTTGCCAGTGTTCTATGTCCTTCCTCAGGATTTAAGCTATCTCCATACTAAAAAAGAAGAATATGTTTGGTTGTTTAATTGTGAAAATGTATGTTTCTTGCATATTATGTTATGTTTACATCAATAGTTATATTATATTGTGAAATATATTTATCATAACTTATGGGCAAATATCATCAGTATGATAGTAAACAGAGATAAATATAAATTTGCCTGTATTTAATGCATTTTGCATGGGTTCAGTGGGCTTCCACCTAAATCGCAACTGAAGAAAATTATACTAATAAGCTAACAATGCATTAGCAAATTCAATGACCTATGTAAGCTATTTTATGCGGTGAAAGGAGTTGTATTAAGTAAACATAAAACAAAAATACACTAAAAATAAATGATTACATCTTTAAATTTTATTTATTTATTTAAAGAAAACTAACAGCTAACACAAATACATTAGAAACTTATATAAATTCAAAAAGCCAATACAGGTTCTCACAATTACAGTAGCAGTAGTGGTTTTACATCGCATAAAGTCATCATTGATGCAGCAACTAAAGATTAGGTATTAATAATAACTAAATACAATTAATTAAGATGGATAGTACCACTCCATGTCTTCCCATGGATGTTGTAAGAAGCGACTAAGGGAATAAGCGCTTGAAGTACTGTTAGGCGATGGGCTTGCAACCTGTCACTGGTCAACATCTTAGCCGGATTGTGCAAAATGTGGTTACGGAATTACGAACAAGTCTTTTTTAGACTTGTTTGTATTTCGGTCACTATGCCTTCCCCACTCTGGGAATAAAGTCATGATGATAAGATGATGATGAATTAATTAAGATATAATACGGAGACAGCACAAAAGGTAGGGATTAACAATTTAAGAGCTGACAGAAGTTAAGATTAAGAAAGAGGGGCATGCTCACTCAAAGTAACTGTTTGTGTCTCATAGTTACAAAACTAATACAACAGCAACAAAAACAACACCGAATACTCTCTTAAAATAATTTTCTAACTATAAAAGGTGAACTGATGTATTTATTCAGCAACAAATTGATGTGTTTATGTCTGTTGGTGGAGTTGGTTTGCAGCAAGTCCTAAATTCAAACTCACCTAGCTCCACTCATTATATAAATTTAATCACAAAGAAGTCAGAAAGGTATGGGGTACCTAAAGTTTTGGATTTTAGTGATTCGGATTAACCATCCTGATTAAATGTGTGATATTACCAATTTTACCCATAGTGGAGCCGTGTCTTAAGAAAAAAAACCGGCCACATGCGAGTCGGACTCGCGCACGAAGGGTTCCGTACCATTATTGTATGGGAGCCCCACTTATATATTTATTTAATTCTGTTTTTAATATTTGTTGTTATAGCGACAACATTTGTGAAAATTTCAACTGCCTAGCTATCACGGTTCATGAGATACAGCCAGGTGCCAGACAGACAGACAGACAGACAGTGGAGTCTTAGTAATAGGTTCCCGTTTTTACCCTTTGGGTACGGAACCCTAAAAAGGGCGTACCCTTTGATACATTGATCTCTGTCCACAGTGTCATTCAAACAATCAATCAATCATATATTTGTTAAAAAAATCATGATGCACAACTATGTTAAACCAAGATAGGCATGCAAAATAATATACTACACATTAACATAAAGTCAATTAAAAATACAAGAATTCACATAGGACTGGAACAAGTGGTTGTTCTTTCTAATATTGACATATTATTATGTAGTAAAATGTCAGTCGGGTTTTGAAAACTTCATTAGACATGTTTTTTAAGTGCCTATGCTGCTACTGGTATAAAATAAAGTATGTAATGAAAAGTCACATATTGGCTTTGCGTGCCAAATACCCATGTGCAATATTGCAACAAAATAGTAAAACTACTGCTATCTCGTAAGATAATGTTAAAATGTAATCTACCAAAAAAGTTTGATTGACAGTTAGTAACTAAACCTTTGGCAAAAATCTGTTGTTCACAGCGGTATCTCAAATTCAATGGTCAAACCAGATTCAATCTTCTCCTGGTAGTTAAAAGGTGGCCATTGCTACTAGTATTGTATCTGAGATCCTAACTATACATACATACATAAAATCACGCCTTCATTCCCAGAGTGGGGTCGGCAGAGCTACAGAAATACCAAAAACCCTAAAAAGACTTGTATGAATTCTGTAACCACATTTTGCACAATCAGGCCAAGAAGTTTACTAGTGTATTAGTGACAGGTTGCAAGCCCATCGCCTAACAGTACTACAAGCCTTTATTCCCTTAGTCGCCTCTCACGACATCCACGGGAAGACATGGAGTGGCACTATTCCAACCCGGCAACCACACGGATCCCGAACTATACCTCTAGATAAATATATGTTATGATATGTTTAGTGGTGGTAGGATCTTGTGCAGGGCCTGTCCGGATTGCTACCACCATCCTATCCTTTAACCAACCACCAAGCAGCATTATTGTGTTCCGGTGTGGGGATAAGACAACCGGGGAAATGATTTCATCTTGGTCCTCAGCGTTGGCAACGCATTTGTAGTCTTAGGCTTGCAGTGTTAAGATTCTAGTCTTCTAGCCTTCTCAATGCCTTTAAAAAGGTAAATATCCATATTATTAATAGTAAGAGCGTAGGTAAACTCGCGTCGTGGTCCCCATATGCCTCGGTATCCAATTTCTAGCAGAAAAACGTTCGCTACCGCAATATTACAACTGCATGAAAATTTTACGAACCAATCGTGTCAATGGCATCGAAATCACTACCGTTATTACATGCCCGCCTACTTGATTTCCATGTAAATCGAGCCCGGAAAGGAGTCCCCGGCAATCTGCGGATTGTTTACGTTGCGTAATTCGATGCAGGGGTGCAGCGGCGAAGGTCACGGCTCCCCTCGACACAGATCTACCTCGGAGGGTTGATCAATGCAATTATTACATCTGAATGGTATCAACGTTTAAAGTTTGTAACGGTCTAACCGACAGTTTGCGAGGTTATTATAGGTACCTAGTTCGAGAATGGCGAAAACAGAACTCCTAGTTGTTACCCGCTTAGTATTCAAATCTTATTCTTATTTTAATTCATGGCTTTCTCTCCTGTTAAGGTGTATTTCGCCAATGTAGAATTAATTATTCATAGACTGCCACGGGGCTCTCTGCCTTTTCGCCGACAAATCTTTGACAAATGCATCGTTATTCATTTCCCAACCTGCTTTTTTCTCTGTAACTACAAATATATCAGGATTTTTATAAAAGTTACCTAACCTAACCCGTAGGGTTCTACACAATGGTCCTGAAATACCTAAATCGAGAATTATTTACGGTTTCGGAATAAAACGCGGTTTGTCAAATGATATGTTTGTGAAATGAATCATTTGTGAAACGTTAGTTATGAAATGATAGGATCCCCTGCCGCCACGGAGTTATTAAATAAATAAATAATAATAATAATCACAGGACAATCTCACACAAATTGACCTAGTCCCAAACTAAGCTCTAGGCTTGTACTATGGGTACTAGACAACGATAAACATACGTATATAGAGAAATAAATACTTAAATAAATAGGAAACATCCAAGACTCAGGAACAAATACTCGTGCTCATCACACAACTAGGCTAGCGTGTCGTCAAATATATAACATTTGAGTTTTAAACAATAAAAATATGATTAGGTACGTTTCCTGAGGGAATAGCAATGAACGACTTCTACGCGGACGGAGTATTAAATATTTAGTTATAAATTGATACAAGTTAAAAACCAGGGACCGGCCCGCTATCCCATTCAAGGGGTTTCAAATGGGTTTTATAAGGGTTTTACTTAGAAAAGCCGTTCGATATGCTTTTAATAGCGCTATTTATAAGGATTATCTGTGCTTTAGCTGTTAAGGTTTCCCTTGTGTGAATGGTTAGTTTAACAAATAACTTAGTCATATATTTCGTTCCAAGAGGTTATTCTTTTAGTGGGGTATTCTATTGAGAGGTTAGTCTTTCAAAGGCTTTTATCGGTGAATGGGTGGTTTAAACACGAATCACAGTACCGCAGTAGGAATATAATAGTGTAATAAAATTTAAATACGTTAAATAGAATAATCCTTCACAATGTTATCGATGCAACTAACGTCAAGTTAACTGTAGGTTACGTTTCTTATCCGTAACAGCTGGACCTACGTCAACAGATCCGCCAAGCACTTGTATGCAAACACGTACACTTGCCATATCTCAGAAAAAACTCCAGTAGCAAACGTAACCTTATTACTAACAGGAGAAGATAGAATTTGCTTTGGCTATTGAGTTTGAGATACCGCCTATTGGCTTTTCAGCGCAGACTACGTGGCCGAAGATATTTCGCCTGCAGTTGGTGCAGTTTTAAAATTAAAATGAAGCGTGCTAGCGCAATTCGCAGTTTCGACGTGTTTTGCTTGCAATGCATTCTTGGCAGAGATGATATTTCCACTGAATTTGTGTCTACATGTGTCATCCGTGATCACCGTGATTAATAGTGGCGTTAACTTTATTTATTTATTAGTTTATTTCATTTGCATAACATTAGGTTCATAGTGAAATCAGATGGTGAGATAGTACAAGTTCCAATAATGCCAATACATTATAATAGTAGGCATGCAAATATAGGGAAAATTTAATCTATGAACATTTATTGCATTTTGGTAATTAAAAAGCAAGCTCTAAAAAACAGATTGCATTTCCGTCTTATTCCGTCCTTAGTCCTTAGAGTTGATGATATTTCATGGGTCGTGATCACCATGAATTATTACCTATAGTTGCGATATTAATTTTTTCATCACACATATTTGGAGGGAAATCTTATAACACGCAGGCGTACCTATAGGGCAGTTATAGCCTATTTACCTCCTAAGATAGTTATGGCTTTAGTTTTATCCCCTTACTTATGAACGTGGAATAAGCTTGGAATAGTTTATGCCATGCTTTGTCCTTATCTGTAATTGGGACATTTGCAACTGACAGAAAGTGACAAAGCATGGCATAAACTATTCCAAGCTTATTCCACGTTCATAAGTAAGGGGGTTAAAGTATATAACCCACTATCGTACGTCATTTCAGACTATGGAGGTTTTAAAACAGCCAAGGTTTATTTCCTAATTTCATAAATTGTCTACAAACCAAATTTACTGTAAATTAAACTTATACGGTACATTGAACTGCATTATATTTGTACACATTTCAACACTTTGGAAGTGTCTCTCGCACAATCTGTTCAGTTTAGAAAAAAATGATGTTAGTAAGCTCAATATCATTTTTGAAGACCTACCCATAGCACCCCACACATACGTGTGGGGTGCTATGAATACCCCATACGGGTTTGTTGAAAAAAAAAATTTGAGATTCAGTTCTAAGTATGGGGAACCCGCAAAATTTATGTTTTTTTTTCTATTTTTGTGTGAAAATCTTAATGCGGTTCACAGAATACATCTACTTACCAAGTTCCAACAGTGTAGTTCTTATAGTTTCGGAAAAAAGTGACTTTGACATACGGACGGACAGACAGACAGACAAGACGAATCTATAAGGGTTCCGTTTTTTGCCATTTGGCTACGGAACCCTAAAAAGCAAGCTCTAAAAAACAGGGGTTAGGGTTGGCAGCACGTTTGCGGTCCTAGATTGTGGTCTTAAGTTAAATCAACTAACTCATTAACTCAACGAATATATTCTCACAAAACTTTCGGTTTTATATGCAGTAAATACATACACATACATAAAATCACGCCTTCATTCCCAGTAGGCAGAGCTACAAAAATACCAACAACTCTAAAAAGACTTGTTGATAATTCAGTAATCACATTTTGCACAGTCAGGCTAAGATGTTTACCAGTGTATTAGAGACAGGTTGCAAGCCCATCGCCTCACAGTACTGCAAGCCCTTATTAACTTAAATACAGATGTAGTAAATACAGTCGGCAAAAAAATTACCTTGCGGCTCGAATACTCTTCTACGTGTCACGCTCTAGAACACTTTCGATTCAAACTTTCAGGATAATATTGATGGCCAATTATCACCTTTGTTTATAATATGTTTATCAAGAATTTCAAGGCCTTGGCATTGTAAGATAACGTGCTAACTTCGTTGATTAACGATTTGTTTTTGGCTCGGTGCAACGTTTTGATATCATACTAGATAAGTTCAAAGCCATTATGCAAATCATTAAAGAGCTTATTACACCGTCCTAAATTAGTCACTCTTGGTACCGGTCATTGCCCGTGGTCCACCTAATTAGTTCACCTGGACATTTTAGCACACCGTAACCGAGGCGACGAAGCTCCGCTCCCGCGGAGCTCCTATTTCTGAGGTATTTTGGCCCTTCGGGCCCTGAAGAACTAACATAACCTAAACCTACCTATAGGTTTTAACCAGTTTAGTCTCCGCAATCCACAGAGGTGAACTAATTAGGTGGACCACGGGCAATGACCTCTTGGGACGCCGCAATACGTTAGATACGTATGGAGATATCTACTTCTTAAGCACTATCTTCGATGACACGTTGGCCGTTAGTAGTGTTGCCTTCGAAGATAGCAATCCCGGGTTTAAATCCCGGTAAGAGCTGATATTTGTGTGATCAGTGTGATTATATTTGTTCCTGAGTCTTGGATGTTTTCTATGTATATAAGTATATTTTCTCTATATAAGTATGTTTATCGTTGTCTAGTACCCATAGTACAAGCCTAAAGCTTTAAAGCTTAGTTTGGAACTAGGTCGTGCGACATCGTCCTGTCATATTTATTTATTTATTTATCTCCATCTCACTCCAATGTATTGCTGCGTCCGTCTTGTTAGTGACTAATTCAAGAAGGTGTAATAAGCTCTTAAATGGATGAAAAAAACACCGATATGGCAACCCCTCCTTAGAGAGTTGATATCTCTTAAACGGCTCAGCCAATTTTTATGAAACCTAGCTCAGAACCATCCAGATTAAACTAGCTTTATTTTAAAAAAAACACGCCTTAATCGATCTTTTAGTTTGAGAGGTACGATACCAGACAGATACACAGGATTTATAACCCCTTTGTTTCCGTCGCGGATCAAAAATCATTTTTTTAACTGGGACTCATCATTAGGTACCTACTAATGAATTGAATATAGGCAAGTTTTCAACATGATATTCGGACCGTTACGAAGTTACTTTCTCTTAGTCGCTTTTATGATTACAAAGTGCCTAGTAACGCTAACGATGACGTTCATATCTATGTACAACAAGGCCAGAAAACCAGTTCCGTTTTTTTAAAAGCGGGTAGCCGCTGACACATCGCCGATGTCGTCGAGAAAAATGCGGGTAGTTAGTCGTACTTTTCTCAGCCGCGGCCCAACGCTTTAGTCTCTGAGACGAATCCGTGCGCCCCGCGAGTCCCGCGACCGTTTCGGCGAAAACCAGCGTTTACTCTGCCTCGTTACCTTCTTCCATCTTAAACGGGATATCCTTCTGACGTCGACCGAAGCCACGTCGCGGACATTTGTTTCATAGACACCCTCTAGTTTAAGCGTAGTTTTTTAAAAGTTTTTATAATACCATAATTTTAATTCGTTTTAATATAATTTTATTTTAGTTTTTATCTTATAACAGTGTAAGTTAGTTTTTAAGACGGTTGAACGGTTATCACCGCCGCCATTTTGTCGTGTACCGTGCGTGCGCTTTCAAAATAACGATCAAAACGCGCGTCGGTCGGATGATGGTCAGGAAGGATCCGCCATTGCCGGCTTCTGAGGTTGTTAGTAAGGGTAGGAAACGGAGGCGTAGGGCGGGGAACCGTGCTGGGAAACGTCGTCCGCGGAAGACTGTGGTGGCTGTGGCCGCGGTCGCCTCGCTGCCGTCGGAGAAGCACCCGAGCCCGGTGAAGTGTGCGGTGCACGCGTTTCTGATGCGATACCAGAGCTCGCTGCGGAAGGTGCCGGCCCACCTGCCGCCCAGGGTGCACGCTGGCCCGCCGTCCAAGCGGGTCAAACGAGTCTCCTGGAGTAAGTTACTCAGCCCTTTTTACCCATCGACGCAGTTGACGTGCGTGATTGTATGTGGCATCTGAGCTGCCAAACTGTTGGTGGTGGTTTAATTGCGCTGGTTCTAAGCTAAGTTTGATGGTAATAAGTTGAGTCGTTTAAGATTTATCAGCTCTCACAGTATGCCATTGTAACCGGGGTTTTTATTAAACGTAATAGTAAATTTAGCTTCGGGCGATAACGTTTCGCATTCCCTAAATCAAGTCAGATATCCATGATTTTTAAATATCTTGTAGTTTTTTCGTGTCCGTTTTTTTTTCTTGTTTCTTTATTATTGGAAACGGACCTAGATTTTCATAATAAGTAGGTATCTACATCATATTCAAAATCGTAAAAATTGGAGTAGGTTTAAGGGGAGATTTTCAACTTCGAAGTTAGCGGTCCCGGGTTCATAATCCGGTTAGGGCAGATATTTGTGTGATGAGTGCGAGTATTTGTATGTGAGTCTTCGATGTTTCTTATGTATTTAAGTATATAATCGTCTATAATTAAGTTAATCTTTGTCTAGTACTAATTAATCATTGTACAAGCCTAGGGTTTAGTTCGGGACTAGGTCAATTCGTGTGACATTGTCCTGTGATATTTATTTATTTATTTATCTAAGCGTAAAAATATCGACAATGAGTGAGTTCTTTGACTGTCCTCATCAAATTGCCACGACTTTCAAACAAAGGATAAATAATATTGACAAGATTTGTAGTTCATATTTTTCAACAGTCGACTTCAAAGCAACTCAAGGTGATTTCGAAACGTTTGCAAATACATTTCCTGTCCAATCAGCAGTATCGCATTGGCTTTTTTGCAACCTTGGTTTAGGCGAGCAGTGCATTTTTTATTTTACTAACGATATTGCATCCAAGTGTAGCGCATTTATAATTCAAACGCGCAACGGAGCAGTTTTATAACTTTAAGGGCCCGTGTTGCATAAATGTCAAATGGTATGATTTAATATTCATAAGCCACGAAACCGGATACTAACCCAAAGAAAGAAAGAAACATTCATTCGGCTTTAATACGATTATTACACAATTATGAAACAAAAACAAAGACTAATACACAACTATTTCTCAATTGTTTTAGATTTTACTTAAGTTTTTGCTTATGTTGTATGAGGGTACTATCACACCGGAGCTTAATGGTGCGTAAATTACGGTCCGTCAAAATTGACGCCAAGTAATTAGTATGACCCAATCTTTTGTTTACGTAACGACACACCGTATTTTACGCGTCGATGTCGTCGCTCTTGAACTGTTTTTTTTTTTGGGCATATTTCGTTGGCTTTCTGTTTTGTATTATATTTAACTGGATTTTATAACATGTATCGCTATTGATGAGTGATGATACTGATGATGATGTCCACAATAAAGTAAATTTAATAAAAAGCTGGACAGGGTCTCAGCGCTGGTTTTCAGCTGGAGCCTGAGATATAGGTTGAGAAAACGTACTCAAAAAAACAAGCAAACTAACAAAATTATACTTATATACATAAAATCACGCCTGTTTCCCAGAGGGTTAGGCAGAGACCACTTCTTTCCACCTGCTACGATCCTGACATTCGCTTCTTCCACATTCATACATCGAGTCGCGCATGCACGTAAATTATACTTAAAAACAATAAAATAAAATAAATACTTCAAAACGCGTGTGCCCTAAAAACTGTGTGCACTAAGAACACCGAATCAAACTAAGCATTATGTGTCTGATTGCAATGTAACCAGCACTTGCGGGTGGTAGGACCTTGTGCAGGGTCCGTCCGGATCGCTACCACCATCTTATCCATTAACCTACCGCCAAACAGCAGTGTTCGCACTGTTGTGTTCCGGTTTGGGGATAAGATAGCCGGTGAAATAACTAGCATAGAGGCATTCCATCTTAGTCCTCAGGGTTGGCAACGCATTTGCAGTCTTTAGAAAGCAAATGTCTATGGGTCACAGTTTCCACTTACCATCAGGTGGCCTGTGTGCTCTATGCCTTCTAGATGCCATAAAAAAAAAACCAGAGTAAATCAAATCGTTAAACTTTATACCTACCGACTGTTTGCCTGTTCATTTTGCCAATTTTATTTTACTTCTCTTATCCATAATCCATAGGCCTATAGGCCTGTGATCTTTCCCGTACCGCCATTATTTGCTGCGACATTCTACACCAGTTTAATTCAGAGCTGACTTTGGATTGGTCTTTCTTAATTTCATGTTACTTAAAGTTTTTGCAGTTAATAAGATTCGGCAATTAATAGACTTAGATACCGCTCGATTAGTTTATTTTAGTTACTTCCATAGTATTATGTCATATGGTATTTTACTGTGGGGTAGTGCTGCTGATGTAAATAGCATCTTTGTTCTGCAGAAGAGGGCTATTCGTGCTGTCTACAAGATGGGCCAGAGAGACTCGCTTAGAGATAAGTTTAAAGAAATTAATATATTGACCATGCACAGTCAATACATTTATGAAAACATTATTTATGTTCATAAAAACATCGCTAAATTTAGAAAGAACTGTGACATACATAATGTTAATACCAGAAATAAATATAAGCTCGCAGTGCCCTTCACGCGGCTCCATAAAATAAAAAACTCTTTTATGGGTAATTGTATTAGGTTCTATAATAAGCTCCCAAGTAATGTTACTGAACTATCAGTAAATAAATTTAAGAGTTACGTTAAGCGTAAACTAATTTCTAAAGCATATTATAGTATTAAAGACTATATTAATGATAACAATGCTTGGGACTGAATTGCTTGTAATAAAATGTTTAGTCCTTACGACAAAAGGTTGCGAACGTCGAAAAAAAAAAAGACATCCGACAGAGTTTCTTACAGGTTCTTCTCTGATCGGTCGCGATTTGAACCTGCAGTCAATTTAGGCTAAGTCGCTACTATGACGTTTCAAAAGAGTTTATTATTTGTAAACCTACTTGAATAAAGATTATTCTGATTCTGATTCTGATTCTTAGCTAAGATTCGCCTCTGATATGTTTTGCAACCACGCTACTCGTTTACGCTCTAGGCGATGGAAGACAATGCTACGAGTCGATAAGACATGTCGTTTATGTCCGATTTTCCGCGGCAAATAGTCGCCTATGTCCTTCCTCGGGGTTTAAGCTAGCTAGTTTGGTTCAGCGGATTAGGTCTGAAAGCAAACAAACAAAGAGAGTTACTTTTCCATTTACAATACCTACTAGCAACCCGACAGCGGCTTCACCTGCGCAGCACATTTCTGATCCGTGTTTTTTTTTTAATTTTTAGGGTGCCGTACCCAAAGGCTAAAAACGGGACCCTATTACTAAGACTTCACTGTATGTCCGTCCGTCTGTCTGTCACCAGGATGTATCTCAAGAACAGCGATAGCTACACAGTTGAAATTTTCAATAAATATTGAAAGCGGGCTCCCATACAACAAACGTGCTTTTTTTGGCCTTTTTTGCTCTACATCAATAATGGCAACAGTTAGGCACTTGAAATATTCACAAAATACTCAGTTGTATTTTTACTTTAATAATAAATAATAAAATAAATATGTAAGGGGGGCACCCATACAAAAAACACATTGTTTTTGCCTATTTTTGCTCGATATCAATAAATTGTAACAGGTGGGCACTTTAAACGTTCATAAAATACTTAATTGTAGTCAATGGTACGGAACCCTTCGTGAGCGAGTCCGAATTGCACTTAGCCGGTTTTCTTTGTATAGCTACAGACTAACCTTGCCCTGACAATATCGAACTCAACAAAGAAAGAATTATCCAATTCGGTGCAGTCGTTCGGAAGTTGTGCGCGTATATACATGCACGGCGTTTCGGCATTTCAATTTTATTTAGGTACTAGCTTCTGCCCGCGACTCCGTCCGCGTAGAATTCGTAATTTTCCCATCACACGTACATTTGGGATAAAAAGTAGCCTAATGTCCTATTACATACTATAATCTATCTCTGTGCCAAATTTCAGCTTAAGTCCGTTCAGCCGTTATAGCGTGATTGAGTAACAAACATCCATCCATCCATCCATCCAAACTTTGGCATTTATAATATAATTCTAAATTGTTCAGAACCGTGATATCAATTTTAGAGCTATCTAATTCATTCTAGATCAATCTAGAGATTTCTAGATCATTCTAGAATTTCGTCGAACATTTAAAAAATGCTCGATTAATTAGAGCCTTGGAATATATTTTAGAGATTTCCAAATTATTCTGGGATATTTTAGATTATTCAAGAAATTCCTAGATCATTTTAGAATTTTCTAGAACATTCTCTTTAATCAGAATCTAGGGATATATTTGAGAACTTTCCAGATAATTCTAGAAATTTTCTAGAACCATCCAGATCATTATAGATCAATGATAGTCTCACATTTTTGAAGTTAACTTTTTTCAACCCCCGTATTTTTCACACCCTTATAGTTATTGACTTGCAACCACCATAGTGCACAATGGGAGCCTTGTACCTATTGCCACATACAAACACTATGCGTCTGCGATATGTAGTTTTGGCTACAAAGTGAAGTATAGGGACACACACCTCAATTTTTATATATATAAAGATATAATTAGCTGTTTCTTCAAGACTCCGTCCGCGTAGAAGTCGTTTATCACTTTTACATCAGGAACCGTCCAATTTATCGGAATAAAAAGTAGTCTGTCCTTCCCCGGGACTCAAACTATCTCCATACCAAATTTCATCTAAGTCGGTTCAGCAGTTTATCCGTGAAAGCGGAACAAACAGTCAAACAGAGTTACTATTTTTTATTCATGGCGGTCCAACGCGATATTCCGCAGTGATTTCGCCAATGTCAAGTGAGTAGAGTAAAGCAGTAAACAGAATAAATCAAAATCAAAAGCCGGACATCTCTCAATCTTCCATCTTCCCTCCCCGAAGGTTACTGGAAGCCCTCGACGGACGAGAGTTACTTTCACATAATATTAGTGAGGTGGCCAGAGTGAGGTAGATTAGTATGGACAAATATGGCATCCCGTGTAGTTGCCGGATTAGAAAAGTGCCACTCCGTCTTCCTGTGGATGTCGTAAGAAGCGACTAAGGAATAAGCGCTTTTAATACTGTTAGGCGATGGGCTTGCAACCTGTCACTGTGATACACTAGTAAACTTCATGGTCTGATTGTGCAAAATGCGGTTACAGAATTATAAGCAAGTCTCTTAGAGTTGTTGGTATTTCTGTAGCTCTGTCTACCTCACTCTGGGAATGAAGGCGTGATGTTATGTATGTATGTATGTCAAATCCAATAATAATCCAAACAAGCTTCTTGTTGTATGTTTTAAGTTTGAAATAAGAATGCACATAGTGGAAAAATTTCATTTTAACGGAAATTGTAATAACCACCCGCGAAGTACTCTCGGAATGCTAATTGTAGTTAAATGATGTTTGCTTTGTTTTCGTATCGTGTTTATTCTTATTGTGATTGTGATGGCTGCCTACGGCTGATGTTTGAATGGGGTTTAACTTGAGGTTAGGGTGAAGACCAAAAAGCAAGACCCAATTAGCAGACAGTTAAGCGTAGTTAATCACACAAACGACTAAGTTTCCTCACAATTATATGGCAAATTTCTCGTGCAACAACAAGTTTCATAGTTTTTTAGGGTTCCGTAGCCAAATGGCAAAAAACGGAACCCTTATAGATTCGTCATGTCTGTCCGTCTGTCCGTCCGTATGTCACAGCCACTTTATTCCGTAACTATAAGAGCTATACTGTGGAAACTTGGTAAGTAGATGTATTCGGTGAACCGCATTAAGATTTTCATACAAAAATAGAAAAAAAACAATAAATTTTTGGGGTTCCCCATACTTAGAACTGAAACTCAAAAATTTTTTTTTCATCAAACTCATACGTGTGGGGTATCTATGGATAGGTATTCAAAAATGATATTGAGGTTTCTATTATAATTTTTTTCTAAACTGAATAGTTTGCGCGAGAGACGCTTCCAAAGTGGAAAAATGTGTGTCCCCCCCCCCGTAACTTCTAAAATAAGGGAATGATAAATGTAAAAATAATATATGATGTACATTACCATGCAAACTTCCACCGAAAATTGGTTTGAACGAGATCTAGTAAGTAGTTTTTTTTTAATACGTCATAAAAACATTGATCAAAGCTACAACGAACTTTTATATTATGTTACTTGCTGCTACGGAACCCTTCGACTCGCACTTGGCCGCTTTTTTTTTTTGATTGCTGAGTTAACATGCTCAACTTTTTGGACCTCACCCATAAGATAATGATAGGGAATGCGGTTTTTTAACATTATTATGAACAGATATAAGAGTTTATGTGGAAAAACGTCAAATAATTAGGGATGTCCTTCCTTTATTAAATTTATCGATACTGTTTCAAATACTCATTTCAAAGTGACATTTCATAGTAGATAGGTATAGGGTATTAAGTATACCGAATAAAATAAAAATTAACTAAAATGCCAATCGATGTTGTAGGTATAATGATTAATGATAGGTTATATTTAATTTAAAGAGTTCGTGGGCTTACTATTCAGGGATTTTAAAATTCGAATAAACAACAATTTTAATACATTTTTTTTTTACACAAAATCTTTTTTACTTTTAACTGAGTGTCTTGCATGATAGTAAGTAGCATGTTTTTATTATACGCTTTATTATAGCTATAACTGTCATATATAAGACAGTACAATTAATCGATAAATTAATGTCGTTGGGAAATCCCTAGGACAATTTTATTCGTGCCACTAAAACTTATATGTCTGATGAAGCTTCAACCTAATCGTTTGAAAAAGCCGGCCGAGAGCGGATCTGTTTCGTACTACGGTATTTCCCGCTTTACAATACAACACAATGCAAAACACTTTATTGTACATCAAACAAACACATTACAGAGAAATACCACATTTAAAAAAATACAGGTAAACAACGGGCTCTCGTATCGCGGATTGCTTGCTGTTTGCTTTGATTTTAAACTTTATTTTATATTTATTATTATAATATTATACAGTGGTTAGAGTAATTTACACTACGGAAAACTTAAGAGTGTCTATCTATTACGGTTCAAGATATACAGCGATCGTTAAGGTCGAGCAAACGTCACGTTTCTTGTGGCCCGGTTTAATTTGAATTTGATTTAATATTTGGTGTTATAGCGGCAATAGAAATCCACACATTGTGGAAATTTCAACTTTCTACCTATAATGGCTCATGAGATACAAGCCCTCTGACAGACAAACAGCGGAGGATTAGTAAGAGGGTCCCGTTTTGCCCTGCAAAGACAAATGGCAGTATCTCAGACAAAACTCATGTAGCAAATGCAACCTTATTCCTAACGGGATCTAGGATTGCTTTTGCTTTGGCTATTGAATTTGAGATGCTGCCTATGGGCTTATGAGGGCAGCGTTGGCACCCTTTAGGTACGGGACCCCAAATGCTTCGGGGACCTACAGACTAACATTCGGACGGGGCTTTTTGAAAGAATGAGTAAGATATAACCGTCTCTCATTGTAACAGACAGCTGCGTCCCTCTCGATCTAGTAGTCCAACAAGTATTCGAAAGCACAGTTTACACTGATTTTTTATACATAAAAAAAAACTCTTAAAGCTTCATGAATAGGTCGTAGCTAAACACAACTTACCCGACCTCGGCTAAACCATCTAGATTTTATAGAATATTGAAACGCAAATAAGTATTCCTGCGCCCTAAAAAATCGATTTCTATAAAATCGAGGGAATAACGATACTTAAACGAGTTTTACGTGGACAAAGTCACGGGGTAAAGCTGAACCGTGATAGCTGGACAGTTAGCATTTTCACAGATGAAATATTAAAATACGAATTTTCGGGACCGGTCGCTCGGGCGAGAACGAACGGTCCGGAACACTAATGAACACGACATATTGACGCCGCGGGCTTAGAACGACTCAGGCCGGGTGTCGACTCGTGGTCGTAAGGTAGTGACTACGAGTTTCAACATACATACATCATTAGACGCCGGATCTTTGTGGCAATAACGTCACAATAGGGTAACTTGGGAAGTAAATGGAACAGTGTTAATTAATACGGCAACCTAGGCTACCGGAATTGAAATTTTACCATCAGTCATCCACGATATAAATTACGTAAAAGTCATTATTTTTTTAATAAATTAATATCAGGGGACAATCTTACACAAATCGACCTAGTCCCAAACTAAGCTCTAGGCTTGTACTATGGGTACTAGATAACGATAAACATACTTATATAGAGAATTAAATACTTAAATACATACAAAACATCCAAGACTCAGGAACAAATATTCGCGCTCATCACACAAATATCTGCCCTTACTGGGATTTGAACCCAGGACCGCTGGCTTCGGAGGCAGGGTCACTCCCAACCACGCCACCGTGTCGTCAATTGAATAATAATAATAATAATATCACGGGACAATGTCACACAAATTGACCTAGTCCCAAACTAAGCTCTAGGCTTGTGCTATGGGTACTAGACAACGATAAACATACTTATATAGAGAATAATAATAAAACGACGCTGTTTTTTTGTTAACTGACTCTCCATAACAGATCAAAAGTTGTTTTAAATTACTTGCGACAATAATAATATGTTTTGTAATTAATAAAAAATATTCATTTAAAAGAGGTATTAATTAACACCGTTCCATTTCCTCCCCAAACTACCCTATTGTGACGTCATTGCCACAAAAATCCGGGGTCTATACATCATACATAACATCACGCCTTCATTCCCAGAGTGGTAGGCAGAGCTACAGAAAATCCAACAACTCTAAATAGACTTGTTTATAATTCTGTAACCACATTATGCACAATCAGGCCGAGAAGTTTACTACTGTGTGAATGACAGGTTGCAAGCCCATCGCCTAACAGTACTACACGCCCTTATTCCCTTGTCGCCTCTTACGACATCCACGGGAAGACATGGAGTGGCACTATTCTAACCCGCCAACCACAATGGTGCCATGTACCAATTAAGTAAACCCGATGCTCTTACTGTGAGGGAAACGCGTGACGAAACCTGAACTTTGAATGGCTGATTATGTGTGAAAGGGGTAACGATACAGTAATATCTTATATGGTCGAAGAAGGGACAATGTGTGTAAATTATATACATACAAATAAGAATGTCAAGTGAGCACTAAATGGCAAAATTTAGATTCGGAATGACTGTAACCATGGTAATAACAATGCTTTAATGATTATAAAAGAACAGTTACTACTATTGCAACGCTCATTATAGTATGTTGTGTTGTAGGAAAACTAGCACACAGGCCACCTGATGGATAGTGGGATCTGAGACCTATAGACTACAGTCTCAAAACTCAGTCAACAATGCAAACGACTATGGGTTTCTCTCTGCCATTCAAAATATTATCCCTCTATGCTAGTAATTTCACCGATTGTCTTATCCCCACACCGGAACACGTGCGAATGCCTTGGTGGTAGGTAGGATCTTATCCTACCGTGGTAGCGATCCGAACAAACCCTGCTCAATTAGCAGTGTTTCGGCTGACATGATGATAGTACAGTCGGCGTTATAAATAGCTGCGCACTTTCGTGCAGTCAAGGACTTTAATTGTTATGCCACTATAGAACCCTGTCGTAATGATAGCGTCAAACCACATGAAAGAAATCTAAAATTAACGATTAACGCTGTCATTATGACAGGGTTCCATGGTGGCATAACAATTAAAGTCCTTGACTGTACCTTGTCGCTTTAACGATTTGACAGATTAGTGCAACAGATACATGGCGTTAAAGTGACAAAGCACTTAATTGTGCTACTTGCCAACCGCACAACCAAATGAGGCGTATTATTAGAAAATTTTGTGAACGTTGACAGAACGTATGTTTGTGCGACAGTTCTGTGAGAGAAACGGGAAGCGAGCAGATAGTAAATGATAACGCTTTGTTCGAAGACAATGCTCGTACTGTTGTGCTGATATTTGTAAACTACTTTTTAATAATGGAGAGCGTTACGGAAAACTTCTTTGAGCGCTTTAAATTGTCTATAATTTGGTTAAATAATCTTTACAATGGCTTCCGGAGTTTGGGGAATGTAAGAATTTGTTGCGTATTATTTTCTCTTAAAGTAGCTGTAACAGAAAAAAACAAGCTATGATTTTGTTTATTTCTACGCGACTCTGTCCGCGTAGAAGTCGTTTATCGGTATTCCCGCATGAACTGTCCAATTTTCCGGAATATATGTAGCCTATGCCTTCTTCCAGGACTTAACCTGTATGTGTGCAAAGTTTTATCCCGTTCCGTTCAGTGGTTGAAGCGTGATTGAGTAACAAACATCCGAACTTTCTCATTTATAATATTAGTGAGATAAGGTTATATTACACGTAACATTATATTTTTTCCAAAGTGCTTAAGTATTTCGACCATTGGTTAGGCTGCTTTTCCACCAGAGCTGTGCGAGGTGGCGGAGAGGTGTGCGAGGTAAAAATCCACCAATAGGATTCCTAGCCTCGCTCAACGCAGCTCTCCTATTGGTGGATTTTTTCCTCGCACATCGCTCCGCTACCTCGCACAGCTCTGGTGGAAACGCAGCCTTAAGAAAGTAAGCCTTCAAAGAGACTTCTATTTTGCAATTCTTAATTATTATTATATTTGATGTTACGTCTCGTTAAAATGTTACGTCTCGTTAAAATTTGACACATTTTGTATACAGCAAATGTCAAATTTTAACGAAACGTGTTGAATAAGGGAACCCAGGGTTAACAGACAATTAGAGCGTTAACAGTTGCCAAAATGTATGAACTAACAGTCGATTAACATTGATTAAATTTAACATCGTATGGTGAAATTGGTACTTAACGTTATTGTAGAATAACAATAGTGTTAAGCCAAGTTTGTTGTTATCGTGCTGTGTTCACTATGTTCACATGTAGTAGAGCGTACACCACCAATCTATAAGTATGTCTGTGTAACGTTTAGTTTTGTGACCCAATAAACACAAATAAAAGAACCATAACATAACAACTTTAAAGTGTCTCTTCATCTAGTGAATGTTGGCAGTCAGCTCCGTATATCCTTATCTCTCGACACAGTTGGGGAGCGCATGACTTCCTGTCACGCAGCCTTTCTGTCTCTTAGGCCGCTTTCTGACTTGTCGGTATGCGTGCAGTAAGGGAGTGTACACAAAAAAATACGACACGAATTGCTGATGCTGTGATGTGATGCTGTCGTGCGAGCTCGCAGATTTTTACGATGCGACGTCGCATCGCCGTTTTGTGTTCAAGCCCTAAAACTTACAGGCGCTGCGCATTAATTGGTAGATGCCACTGGTTACCTGGAAACCCTTGCCGATTCCGCGTTTTACTGCAAGCAAGACAAGTTAGGTAGCGGCCTTACCCGTGATTTTGCAACAGAAAATAATTGAACAATAGTACATGTGCATCAAGGGACGTAAGGAGGAGATTACTAACGAGAGTATTAGAGCTGTATTACTGCCCGTGATACACACGATATTTTTTATCACATTTGCAAAGAAATAAATAAAGATGACTATTAAAGAACATACAAACAAATGTACTGCATTGGCCTCGCTAAAAGAGATTGTTCTTTTTTTTCAATAATGTTTTCCACAGATAATGCTAGGAACTGCATTTAGTTTTCAAACTTGACAGGCCATGCTGCCAGAATGAACCGATTTTCAAATTTAAATTTAATAAAATAATTGCAAATGTCTCTGAAATAATAACGTCGACTTTTTACATGTATACGTGATTTTATAAATAGCATGTATTTATTTATATTGAAAACGTGCTGATTGTTGACATTTGTCCTGTTTCTTTTTATTCAAATATTAGGCGATACTGCTTGGCGCGGTGTGACCTAGTTCTGCTACTCGTTTTGTTTACTAATCTAAGTTTAAACAATGATAGGCATAACAGTGCTCACTGGTAGGCCATCTTAGATTTTAGCCCAACACCAATCAGCAGTTCCGGTGTGGGGATAAGACAACCGGTGAAATTACTAGCATAGAAGCATTCCATATTAATCCTCAGAGTTACCAACGCAACTGCAGTCTTAGGATTGTAGCCTTCAGACTGTAGTCTTACATTTGCAAATTGGTTGGTCTTAGATAGTACCCATAGTTTAAGGCTAGAGTTTAGTTTAGGACTTGGTCAATTTGTACAAGATTGTCCCCTAATATTTATTTATTTCAAGATGCCATGAGTTTCGTTCGTTCCATTCATCGCAGCTTTTAAACGATCTATGTATGCAATTTCTAGCTATACACGTCTCTCTGCATGACCTAACTTATCACCCTCTAGAATTAAAATAATACGGGACGTCTGTATCACTTTGGCACCCTTTTAATGGTTGAAAGGGAAGGGGTCAGCTGCATAAATGTAATTTGCATCAGACCCGTGCTCCTGCATCTTTGTTCGGCACAGATCATAACAATGGTGGCGGCTGACCATGCGAAAACGAGCCTTTGTAGCTGTGCTTTAGGAAAATAACGCTGTTTTTAACGTACGTAGAAACGAGATGGGAATTTGTTGGAAAGCATTTTAATTATTTTTTTGTTTGTTCGACGAAGTACATTTATAGATAGGAATGGAATAAGGCGCAAATATAAGATTTTATCTACAAAAAAAGTTTTAAAAAACCAACAACCGTCTTCAAAAAGCAAGAAATAACTTCTTATTAAATGATAGGTATATCAGACCAACTGAATTCGGCTTTTGGTTGGAAATGTAGTGGGAAGACGACTTCAGTTGGACTGACCTATCATTTTAAAAGAAGTTATTTCTTGCTTCATGCTGGTTTTAAATTTTTATTTACCATTTTTTTTTTCATACCTTTTAGTGATCATAATAATACTGTTATGTCGTCCACGTATATTCCTATAATATTTGAGGAGTTCCCTCGATTTCTCCAAGATCCCATCATCAGATCCTGACGTGCTGGAAATGGGACCAACTAGAAAGAACAACCAATAAAACAAAAAATAATACCCCACTCTGGGAATAAAGGCGTGATGCTATGCATGTATGTATGAAATAGTTTTAATGCAGTTCTTAGGTTAACATATTGGCTACCATTATCTAGCGACTGTGTCACGTGGAATCGCCAGGCGTGTCGCATAAAACGACAATAAATACGTAATTAAGCAAACAACGGGACTAGTGCAGCCTTTAGTGCTATTTATTGATTGTAACAAGAGGTACATCTGGCCTTGATTGGGTTGTTGACATTGTAAAAGATCCACGAAGACTCCCATGTAGTGGTTTCTTTAATAGTATTTGTTTGAAAACCAACTAAGATTGAAGTGTTTATACCTTAAAATTTAGCTTTATTTGTTAAAAAAATGTATTTATTTTCCTTATATAATAAATAACTTGTTTTTAATTTAGATTATTTTTAAAGATGGCTGTATTTAGTTACCTTCTTTAAGTAACATCTTATCTCAATTGAACTCGACAAAGTAAATACAAAAAAAATGGCATCTACCACATAAAGCAGCAGTTTTTGGGCACACGATATCCAACAGCACTATATTAGTGTCTCTCCCCAGGCCACGACGAGAGCGGGTGCCTGAGCGGCGCGGGCGACCCGGCGGTGCTGGCGGTGGGGCCGGCGCGGCGCGCGCTCACGTACACGCGCGAGCAGCTGCTGCGCTTGCGCAACTCGCCGCTGGTGAAGCGGCCGCTCGACCTGCAGCTCGCCGGCTGCGACGCGCTTGCGCTGTGAGTACCAAGGGTAGGGCTCGGCACCGGTTAATACCGGTTTGGTTCGGTTTTGCTCCGAACTTTTCCAGGGAACGCGAACGTTTTGATAACCTTAATTAAACGGTGAGTCGAGAATCCAAAAGTTTTGCACTGAATAAAATCACTAAGCAGCGCTTGTTTATGGTGCGTGACGTGCCTCTGGTTTAACCGGTTTTTTTTAGCTCGATACCGGTTAATTCGTTAAGAACTTTATATAAAGGTTTCTCCAAAAAGCGGTTTATGCGAACGGAACCGAAATGAAAAGGTTTTGCGGCAGGTACATGATAACTGTTTGAAAATTTAACTGGCATCCGAGCCCTGACCGAGGAAAACTAAACCCACCAGGAGGGCTAGCATAAGGTGCCCCGAGTTGTTTGACGCTCGACATTCCCTTTCTATTTAGTTTGTAACGATAGAGACGTACTTAGCGACAAGCGAGAAAATACA
This sequence comes from Acleris holmiana, assembly GCA_949316455.1. Lineage (NCBI taxonomy): Eukaryota > Metazoa > Arthropoda > Insecta > Lepidoptera > Tortricidae > Acleris > Acleris holmiana. The sequence goes on from OX438783.1 coordinate 14,980,587, forward strand.
ACTTATGCTACCCGTGCAGAGCAGCATTCTGTAGTTTCTCGCATGTCTTAATGTGTGTCTATTGTTATTGACTAGTTAGGGAAGTCGAGGCAGTGGCGTCGTGGCACGATGAAGGCGTGGTCCTTATAAAGAGGCGAAGTGTAGACTATTATGTTTTGTTCATACAAAAACGAAAGAGATAAAACGACGAATGAGTTGATGACTTATGTAATAACGTATAATATTTTATTTTCAGTGTACTGAAAAAGCGATCTGACTCGCCTAACGAAGATGAGCGAGGGGGTAGGGGGGATGCGCCAAATGAAAACCATAAGGTAAGAAAGGTTTCACTCAATTTGTAAATTGATTCATTTAGTATTTTGAAATGTGTCGCAGAAAAAAACAAATTTCGTTTTTTCACTTCAACAAACAATATTTGCTGTTCTATTCTATTCTGGCGTTTTGGTTAGGTACTGTTTGTAAGGAAATATACAATGATTTTAATAGTGTATTTGAGGAAGATAATGTTTTTGCGTTGTTCAGGGTGTGTACGGTCGTGAGCGCGAGCGGCGGTCGGCGGACCCGCGCGAGCGCGTGCGCAAGGAGAGCGAGCCGAGCAGCGGCATCGTGCTGTCGCCGCAGCGGCGGTCGTTCACGTCGGGCTGCGGCGCGCCCGCCGCCGCCGCGCCGCCGCCGCACGTCGCGCGCACGCGCCCCGACTCGCCGCTCTCCACGCCCGCCGCGCCGCCCGCCGCCAAGCCCGACCCAGGTCCGTGCTCATTCCACCCACCCCACCCCACCTGCTTAGGACCCCTTCACGCAGACCGGATCGGAGAGGAGACCACATTTTTATCACGTCGGAAACAGAATTTCGAGTCGTTGTAATAAGGTTTATTTTTGCATGTGAACTTCTTCTGTCATAAAGAATGCTTGAACGCGCTTCGTGTGAAATAATAAGAGGAGCCGACCGGTTGCTTTACGTACTCTTCCGCGCAGCCGATCGGCTCCGGTCTGTGAAAAGAAAAACCGGCCCGCGTTGCTCTCCAAGCCGATCTGTGTGAACGATGAATTACGTACATTGACTCACTCTGCCATTCGCGCACAACCTTATTGCCGTCAAATGCCATCTCGCTCAGTGACATTGACCGCGGGCATGGATTGTAAACCTTATATCAATACGGCACCCTCCAGTAAAGGTCAATGCACGAAAATCTTTGTCGTTAGCGCACGCGCTTTACTTTGTCGCGTGGCGTAATGACGTCTCCAACGGAAACACTCCATGAAGCTTAGCTATAAGCAAGCATTATAAGCTAATTTTGTCTACACTACAGGCATCTAGTGAGCATATTCCATAACAGTTTCTTTAATTTAATTTATGGTAAACTAATTACTTTAAATCATGGCCTTTACAGACTTTCGGAGCTTACTGTAGCTTCGGATGAATGTTATTTATTATGAACATAAGGCCTATATTGAATCGGCAAATACAGGTGATGCGTGCTTTAAGTCTTGACACGACATTGTATACTTATTGCCTACAAGCCGTCCCATAGGTCTAGTCCTGAAACTATAATTAATAGTGAGAGTGTCACGTCCAGCCCGGTTCGACGCAAGGTCTTTGTAACTGTCGCTTCACACTCAAGGAAATCGCTCACTGCCAAGTCGAGGCAGCAGCGTTGCGGCACGGTCGAGGCGTTGATAACTATGCTATCAGTTTATTAAACAAAAAGAAAGAGACTAAATTATAATATGGCGGAGGCGTAATACACACTTCTCCTACGGCTTTATAACGCCGTAAATGGGTGTTCCCTTGATTCACCATCACTCTTTGCTAGACCCCGGATTCTTGTCGCAATGACGTCACAATAGGGTAGTTTGGGGAGTAAATGGAACGGTGTTAATTAATAAAAAATAAATACGGTTTTTAACCTAATTTACGACAAAAAATATCTAGTCAATTGATCAAAATTATCTTTTGGTATATAACTTCAAACCATACATTTGTACGTTAAACTGGCCTTTGGCAGACAAAAAGTGGGCGACCGAAAAACAAGCCAGTTTAATGTACGAACAAATGTTTGATGAAAGATAACGTTGATCAATTGAATAGGTTTTTATCGTGAATACCTACTTAGTTATTAATTAATTCGGTTAAATCCGGCAGTTTCTCGTATTAAATAACCGTTCCATCCAGTAATTATGTTCCAATAATTAAACATATTAGAATTATATTTATCAATTAATCAGTTTTAACCTAACAACATATGTAATTAAGTTTTGACCGATATAAAATATCGTGAATGCCTGATTATAAATATTAAATTCCGTAGAACACCAATAGACTAGGTTACCTTATTAATTAACACCGTTCCATTTACTCCCCAAACTACCCTATTGTGACGTCATTGCGACAAAAATCCGGGGTCTACTCATTTCATAGAACGTATCCTTTCGCAGAATTTTCATTGCATTTAAAGCTAATTTCTCCTAAAACCATGTCATTGCTTGCGGCGAGCGTGAAGTATCCTGTGGTTCTTATTCATTGAGAAGTGGTACTGCATAACAGCATATTATTATGATCACTAAAAATGTTTGAAAATGCAAAAAATCCGCCCTCAAAAACCCAAAAAATTGCAATTAAGTCGGCGTCCCACTATCTTTTTAACCGAAAGCTCACTTCAGTTTGACTGACCTATTACCATTGAAATTGTTTTAATAGGTACTGTACTGCCGCGTAAAACCTAGGTGCGGTGCGCCACTTGTGCGCCTGCGCCTCGACGCCACCTTGACTCTTAACTGAGCTACTTCCCTTACATCGAACTGGCGTTGATTTCTCTGATTTTCTAAAGCCTCAAGTAACAATGAAAGCATTGTCAATGAGCTAAGTACTAACAGTATCACTACTAGTGAACCTTATTGTAAGGTGACAAGATTCACAATGGTCTCTTAACTGTTTTGCTTTATACAGGGTGTCCCAGGAAGTAGTGTCAAGCGGAAGTCCAGAGGTAGTGCACCTCAAGGGGCATCTGAATCACCCCCATGTATGTTCAGCGATTTTTCGTAGTTTCGGAGTTATTGATCATTTTAATCGGAATTATTGTAATTTTTCCTTATGTCCATGTTTCGAAAAACCTTTAAGTTCATGTATTATGCCATAATTTTTTCAGTGGATTCTTAAATCGACAAAATAATTATGAACAAAGGATGTTTTTAAAGCTACTTGCCAATATTTTTTTATGTCAACTTTTTGTGTAATCACACAAAGTTACTTTCTCCATACTAATTGAGCCCTAGTTCCCATTTCATCTAGTATGGAGAAACAAACTTCGTGAAATTACACACAAAAATTACTTGAAAAAGAAATTGGCAAGTAGCTTTAAATACATCCTAAGTTCATAATTATTCTACCAATGTAGGTACCCAATGAAAAAATATTGAAATAATACATGAAATTAAGGGTCTTTCGAAACATGGACATAAGGAAAAATTACAATAATTCCGATTAAAATGATCAATAACTCCGAAACTACGAAAAATCGCTGAACATACATGGGGGTGATTCAGATGCCCCTTGAGGTGCACTACCTCTGGACTTCCGCTTGACACTACTTCCTGGGACACCCGGTATAGCAGCTTTTTTGGGTCCCCCAATAACAAATAATATTTTTATTATTGATATTTGATATATTTCGTGACAAAATATACCGAAAGTGTCACAATGGAAATCCCCTTCTTTTATAGACGAACATTTATTAATTTCATAGACACTATCACTTCACAGAATTTTCATTTCATGGAAAACTATTTTCTGCTGAACCTGTGTTGATTTCAGGTTATCTTAATGTTTCACGTAGGTTAGGTTAGACTTGTACCCATCACAAGATTAAATCAACACGGGTTCAGCAGAAAATAGTTTTTTCATGAAGTACAAATACTGTGAAGTGATAGTATCTATGAAATTAGTGTCTATAAAACAAGGGTAAACCGTCACAATCAATGTATTATTATAATTATTTATGATGTATATCTAAGCGTAATATTGTTTTTTTTTTCTAAAATTCAATCTATCCCTTTTGTAGGCGCACCCCTTGTTGGGAAATCCTGGTATATAGTAATGAAATGTACGTTCCTTAGCGGGTCGTCGCATCGGGTCCGGGCGTATAATGGTGCGCGACGTGCCCACGGGCAACTGGGAGGAGAGCGAGTACCGCCCCAGCGAGCCCTACCGCCCGCCGCGCGCCGACCACCGCGCCAACGGAGACAGGTCCGTTCAGCTCGATAACATTAATACGAGTAGCTACAATGGTGAAGTCACACCAGTGAAGGCGGCTAACTACATTGCCATTTTGAGCGAGATGCCTAAAAAGCAAGATGCCTAACAAGTATAATGCCTAAGTAGCATGCCTATTAAGCAAGTTGCCTTCAGTGCAAGATGACTAACAAGCTTGATGCCTAAAAAGTGTGATGACTACCAAGCAAGTTCCCTACAAAGCAAGATGACTAACAAGCTTGTTGCCTCAAAAGTATAATGACTACTAAGCGAGTTGTTAGTTGAATCTAGCTCTTTAGACATATCGCCTGTTAGGCATTTTGCGTTTTAGGCATCCCAATTTCTGGACATTTTGCATTTTAGTCATATCACTTCTTGGGTATTTTGCTTTTTAGGCAACCCGCTTGTTAGGATCTTGCTTTTTAGGCAGCCCTCTTGTTAGGCATCTCGCTTTTTAGACGTCACGCTTAAACGGCATCTGGCCTTTTAGACATCTCGCTCATAACCCCTACATTGTATTTAGGTCGATTCACAAGAGCTAGCACGAATGGATCGAGTGAATAATATAGAAAGAAAAGAAAAATACATTTATACACTAAACACAACAAGACGCACACAAAAGTATCAAACAAGTTAGGTGTGTCTTCGGGGTAGTGAACCGGATACTGGCTCAGCATGATGCTGAGGTGCTAGGCACCTGCAGCGCTGATTTTAAGCCAGCACCGAGTGTGACAGACGCACGGAACGATGCACAAACTAGTAAATAAATAAAATGTAACTACTTACTATTGACGACACGCTAGCCTAGTTGGGAGTGACCCTGCCTTCGAAGCTAGGGGTCAAGGACATGCCGTTGTCGGTTAAAAAGAAGAACGACTTGGTTACGCGGTGTTGCTGTTTCACTTGTTATTGCATTATAGTAGCCGAAGCATTCTATACTCTAATGAAAATAACGTAAAATTTTAAATGCTGGTACTATTACTATGCAGTAAACCGCTCTCTTTGGTATTACGGCAGCTTTAGTTTGTAGTTAGCCGCCTTCTTTAGCACGATAGCACGTAATACTTCCCTGTTAAGATAAAAGGCGGTATCTCAGTCAACACTCGTGTAGTAAATGCAACCTTATCACTTACGGAAGAGGATTGAATCTGCTTTGGCTGTTGAATTTTAGATACCGCTTTTGACTTACATGGTCAGAATAGAACCTGTGTAGACTTTTATCATCTTTGTAAATTTGGTATTATAAAGCGAAATTAAAATGCTCTTTATTGAATTAACGAGCTGCTGGCCGGACTGTATCTGATTATTTCATGCTCTTTTATATTTTGCACGAAGTAGAATTGGTTTTTTTAACCTCCTAAGACCCACCATACAACGAAATTTGCCAATGGAATATGAACCTATTACAATTGCAATAGACTCAATTTTGTAGTTTGACCGTCCTTCATAAAAACAAAGCAAAACTTATTTTATTTCCTTTGCATTAGGTCTATTTTCTAATGAACGTATTATGTACAATTTTTTGTACGAGAGGCCTTAGGAGGCTATAATATCGCAGCAGGAAATAAGGCTAGTCTCGTATTTAAAAAAATAAAATTATACCATTTGAGACCAACCAAGAACACTAACAAATGGAAACAACATTGTTTTTTACGGCATTTAGTTATAGTATGCTTAACACACGACACGCTAGCCTAGTTGGGAGTGACCCTGCCTTCGAAGCTAGGGGTCCTGGGTTCAAATCCCGGTAAGGACAGATATTTGTGTGATGAGCACGAGTATTTGTTTCTGAGTCTTAGATGTTTTCTATGTATTTAAGTATTTATTTCTCTATACAGTGTGTTACCGGCATGAGGGCTTTAAATGTAGGTATCGATTCTACTCCTCAAATGCTACATCTTTTGTTCTACGACTTAGAAAATAACTTAATTTACAGTAAGTTATAGGTGATCAAACTTTCAAACTGTACTAGTAAAATCAGTGAATTAATTTATTTTGTATGAAAAATAAAAAATAAAAATTGCCTCATTTTTTAAAGTCGTAGAACAAAAGGAGTTCCATTTGAGGAGTAGAATCGATACCTACATTTAAAGCCCTCATGCCGGTAACACACTGTATAAGTAAGTTTATCGTTGTTTAGTACCCATAGTACAAGCCTAGAGCTTAGTTTGTCGCTGTCCTGTGATTATTATTATTATTATTAAAGACCATGAAAGGGTAAAGGACCAAAAAGTTGGACCATAGTTAAGCGTAGTTAACCATACAAACGACAAATGCCAAACAAGTTCCGTTGTACGACGAAAACTGTCCTTACGATTGTATGGCTCATTTTCGTGGCACAACGGAACAGTTTCATACAAAATTTAATTGCGTCAGTTAGCGTGGCCAACTTTTTGGACCTTACCCGAAACTCATTAAATTCACATCAATTAACATGATTGTCTTCGGGGGTGATTTTTTTCGTAGCGCTCAGTAGTGCTTTCCACTTTATTTCCTTTTCTTTTCATCTTTCTTTCCCACAAAGAAACAAATTTATAATAATTAGTAAAAACTGATTTATTGAACAGATTCGAACGGCGTGCGTTTACCCGTGACTCCTACTCCTCTGACATCAAGAGGGAGAGGGAAGACCGATTCAACAACGAGAAACAGAGAGACAGGTATATTTATATACATTGTTGATCTCCTGATTTCCTTCATTATGTTCGAGTGAGAGATGATTTCTATACTTCAATCAATTTAGAATGATCCCCGTGACAGCTGTTTTTCTTAATTAAAACTTTTAATTAACCACGTGAGACCCATACTGCAAACAGGGAGTTTTTTGTCCGTGGGAATTTGAATCTAACAGCAAGGAAATAAGGTTCAATTAACAAATTAACAAACAAAAATGAACTTTATACTCATTTAAATATAAACCTCCTATAGCACACCGGGTTTACGTCTTAATCTAATTTGAATAAATTGGGGTTTCAATTCGTCACTACTTTGAACAAACCTCGTATCTCATATTTCGCGATGTACGATATTGAACTTATTTTTCTTCATCGTTAAGTTTAAAATCGTATATCACAAATTATGAGATACTCGGTTTTTTTCAACTTAGTGACGAATTGTAACATTTATTACGCGAATTCGGCAATTTATTTCGTTTTTGAATGCAACATATTAAAAAAAATAGTAAAATTATTTGATACACTTGCCAATAACGCCATTCGTAAAGGTTAACCTTTTTAGTATTATCCTAGTCCGTATTTTTTACTTTTTAAAACAAACGTGGTTTTAAAATAAAAAAACAAAGGTAAATACGTCGTGGGCTATTATCACAGCATTAAGGTTGAAATTTCCTAGCATGTCCGAGAAAACTATTTTTAGTGTCTATAATGCTATTAAATGGGCAACCCCAACCCCAATGGGGTTTACCCCATAGACGAATTTGCCCCAGATCCCCTTATTCATGAAATGTCAAAGAGAAAAGTTTCATACGTGTTTATATGAGCTGTCACAGAGATCATCTTAAATTGACCTATCTATAATAAAAGATTTTGGAAAAATGCAGATGTAAATGTTAGCAATTTATGCAACTGTTACATAATTAATACCTTAAGGTTCGAATGTAACAACGCGAAGAACCCCCGAGCGCTTTAATAACAGGAACTAAATTAGTCTTCGAGTTTTCCACCTAACAAGTCACTCACCTACAACGCCATTTTCATTATTTCTGATGGTGTTAATACCTTTCCGTGTATATACACTCGAAAGCAAAGAAAACGGGTCACATTCTATGGAAATTCCATACTAAGTGACCCGTTTTCATTGCTTTCGACTGCAGTATTGCATAGAAGAAATGCGTAAGGAAATAATAAACGACAACAACCCCACGTTAGCCTAGTTGGTAGTGATCCTGCCTACGAAGCTAGCGGTCCTGGGTTCGAATCCCAAGGGCGGATATTTGTGAGATGAACGCGAGTATTTGGCCCAGAGTCTTGGATGTTTTCTATCTATTTGCACCGTACCCATTGGTACAAGACTAGATTTAACCAATGTATAAGTATAAAAGAAGTGGTTTATCTTCAAATGTGGGCAATATCAAAATAAAGTGTACCCATACATTTATATGGCTAATTTAGTCACAAAACTGACAAAAGTTAACGTTTCTTAATTTTCCTTAACTAGGGTACACTTTATAATGAAAATGACCAGGTACATCGCGTGGCTTGCATGTGTGCGTAACGCGTCCGTACGGCTGTGGGCGGCGCTAGCCACGCGCACGAAACGACATCTAGCCACTGACATAGTTTGAAGTCAGTGGCTAGATCTCCTATACTTATATACTTTTGTTTAACACTCAGGAGCAGGCCCGGTTTTAACACTACCAGCGCCCAGGGCGAAATTTCTAAGGCGCTCCCCAATTGCTGTTCAAACCCATTCGAAAAAATAGAACTGATAGAATGACAACCAGCCGCAGCTCTTTATATCTGGCGCCCTGGGCGGTCGCCCAACCGCGCCCTACCCTAACGCCGCTACTGCTCAGGAGCATTGAAAACGTGTCACTTTCTATGGAAATTCTGCACTAAGGCCCGTATTAATAAACTGATCTCGGTTTAAATGCCCGTCTCAAGATACGTCAAGAATGACAGTTTTCTATGGTTTGACGTTTATTTTGACATATCTTGAGATGGGCTTTCAAACCGAGACGAGTTTATTAATAAGGCCATTAGTGATCCGTTTGAGATTGACCTCTGATTATTCATTTATACTGAAGACCATATAATTTTCGTTAATACGATTACTACAAGATGCTTAATTTAATTTACAGGGAAGACAACCGCAGATCAGGTGGTCGCTATTCTCAACGACGTTTTGAGAAGGAAGATGAACCAGAGTGGTGAGTGACATGCATACATAACATCACGCCTTCATTCCCAGAGTAGGGTAGGCAGAGCTCCAGAAATACCAACAACTCTAAAAAGACTTGATTATAATTCTGTAAGCACATTTTGCTCAATCAGGCCAAAGTGTTTACTAGTGTATTAGTGACAGGTTGCAAACTCATCACCTAACAGTACTACACGCCCTTATTCCCTGAGTCGCCTTTTCGAAATAAAGTGTACCCTAGTTAAGGAAAGTCTTGGATGTTTTCTATGTATTTAAGTATGTATTTCTCTATATAAGTATGTTTATCGTTGTCTAGTACCCATAGTACAAGCCTAGAGCTTAGTTAGGGACTAGGTCAATTTGTGTGACATTGTCCCCTGATATTTATTTATTTATTTACTTATTAGAGTCGTGGGAAACAACTAGTACTTTATAAAGCCGACGATTATTTAGTAGTTTTTTTATAAAGACGAATTTGTGTAAGAATTTCTCCTGATATTTATTTATATAGTGATACTAGTTTTTTTTTTTTTTTTTATGTTAAGGAAAAGGCACTCGAGCACTCAGGCCACCTGATGGTAAGTGGAATCTGACACCCATAGACATTTGAATTCTCAAGACTATAATCCCAAGACCTCAAATGCATTGCCAACCTTGAGGACTAAGATGGAATGCCTCTATGCTAGTAATTTCACCGGTTGTCTTATCCCCACACCGGAACACAACAATGGAACACTGTTGCTTGGCGGGTGGTTAATGGATAAGATGGTGGTAGCGATCCGGACGGACCCTGCACAGGGTCAGGGTCAGGGCATTTTTGGGAACTGTCAAATTTTTCGGGTTAAAAGTCAGCCTATGTCACTTACACGTGTAAGATATAAGGTAGTCTGGGTAGTAGCGCTAGCAATGTTAGTTTTTTTTTTACTGTACTAACCATTGTTTGTAAGTATTTTGTTTGACTAACACAATTATGGATCGATCCATGATCTCTCCAATAAATCATTTCAATTTCAATGTGATGATGAATATTTAACACAGAATTTTCAGTTTTACATTCACTTTAAAAATAAATAGTAAAAATAAAATTTCATTAATATTTAAGGGGGGCTCCCATACAACAAACGTGTTTTTTTGCTCGATATTAATAACGGCAACAGGTACAACTATTGAAATATTCTCAGAATATTGTGTTGATTTCAAAAAGAAATAATAATAATTATTATTATTATTATGAGCCGAGAATGTCCCACTGCTGGGCAAAGGCCACTCTCCTGCTCTTCCACTTACAATAAAAATTTAATTAAAAATGAATTAGGGTAGGGAGTACGTATCCATACAACAACCGTGATTTTTATGCCGTTCTTTTCGATATTAATACAGACACTGTGGTTACAGAGAGACACCAGGACAGGTGAAACTGAAAAAAGGCTATGAAATAGTGTCTCTAATGTTGTATAGATAATGGTACGGAACCCTTAGTGCGCGAGTCTGTCTCGCACTTGGCCGATCTTTTATTTATCTTGTATTGTACTCAACTATGGATCGATCCGTGATCTCTCCAATAAATGATTTAATTTTCAATGTGATGATGACGGCGGTGATGTCTGTGCGCAGGTTTAGTGGAGGGCCGACATCTCAGCTGGAGACTATTGAACTGCGCGGCTTCGACGAGCCCATCAAGAAGAACGGCACGAACAAAGAGACTGAGGTACCTACACAATCTAACTACATACATACATAAATCACGCCTGTTTCCCAGAGGGGTAGGCAGAGACCACTTCTTTCCACCTGCTACGATCCTGACGAAGCTCTTTCGCTTCTTCCACATTCATTCATACCCTTTTAATGTGCATCTTGTAGAGATACCCTAGATAGGGTGCGTAAGGCCGTTTGTCCACCCCACGTCGTCAACGACTCGACAACGATAACGGTATTTTTACGGCCGATATCAAAATATCGTGACGGAGATTGCTTGTCCACCGCGACGATATCGGTGGTTAAGGCATCTCGTTATCGGTGTCGCGTCGTTGACGGCGGCGCACTGTGGGAGCGCGTAGAACAAACGGTCGGACATGCTTGAAAATAAAATGTTTCACTTTCTTGCTGTTAAATGACTTTTTTGTAAACTTTAACGCTTAGACCATCATGTCTTATTATTATTTTTTCACTTATTTGCCTTGTTGGTGAATAGTACTCGAACAAACATCACTATCCGATAAACCCGTAAAACTCGACTATACTTCTAGGTACTATTTTAACTGTTGTGTAGTAGTTGAGGTCCTTTTTTTGATTTTATTACAAAGAATATATGTTTAAGTATCGCCACAACAAATAATATCTAGGTGTTTCATATTATAATTAATTATAATTGCTGTTTTATCATTCATGTAAAATTAAACTAGAAAGTCATGATTATAAAAAATGTGCCAAGCAATTCCAAGATACTAAGTATTACAAGTTATAAGTTAAAGATAATTTTAATACGCTGCATTTTAACCTTACCCGAACTTAGCCGAATTTTAGAGATATTTGCAATTGGAGGTCATTTTTCGAAAGCGCCTATTTAAAAGAAATAGCAATTTGTTTCTTAAATCTGCTAAGGCAGGCAGCCGAATAGAAATGCAGTTCTAACATCGAAGAATCGGTAAATATTTATTTATACATTAAATATTACGTTTTTTGTGTCAACCGAGCGCATGAATTAACTCCTTGATTTTTACAAATAAATAAATAAATTAACGGCAAATATTATAATTTGTACCTGGCACTTCAAAACTGAAAAATGATGAAAATATGACCTTCTTTTCTTATAAATAACAACAATATCTACAATAATTATTTACTATTTCGACAGTGCGCCTTGTGTAATTTAATAGCAATCTCTTTAGATGATATAATTTTAAATTGTAGGCGTAATAAAGAAATATGCATTTTTAAGTGAATCCTAAGCACAGGACCAATAAAAAACTTATCAAGGGATGTTTGCATGCGACCAGAATAAAATACTGACAAAAATCTTGCGTTTTTTTTTTTTTTTTTTTTTGCTATATAATCGGAAGACTATTCTTTTCCCCTATTAATATGTTGCTAAAAATGCACTATACTAGCATTTCGTTATAATTTAGAGGCCATAATAATAGCAGTTTATCTGCAATAAACAGTTTACTGTCGCGCACTCGCATGTCCGACCGGTTGTTCTACGCGCTCCCACAGTGCGGCGGTGGACAAGTTCAAACATGTTTTGTATTGGCTGAACAACGGCTCGTCTACCGTACCATTCTAGCGGTAGCGACGACCTACTTCAAAAATCGTCCGGGATGACGTTGCTCGGGTGTCGGGCGTGCGGTGGACAGGTGGCCATTGTAAACGTATGTGCCGCTTCTTCGGTGCCGTCATCTCGTTATCGTGTCGTTGACGGCAGCGGTGGGCAAACGGCCTAACGGTAGCATAACGATTTTCAAAAAGTGTCAAAATGTATGGAATTGACATAGTTCACAGGTTCCAAGTTAAAAAATACCAACCTTACCAATTTAAAACTTGTGTTGCCAGCAACAAAATCTATGGATACTAGAATAGAGACCTTTTGAGTTTTGACAGTTGTTCCAAATTTAAACTCATAACCTTACAAAAATCGATACTTTAATAATATAACATTACAGTACAGATTGTACTTACTACCATAGACAAGAAAGTTGTCATAGTAAAATTGGTTATAATAATGCTGGTCATTTCCTACGGTTTCAGAACGCGTTTCAGAGCACTAATGACATGTGCCTAGATAAAATAATGTTACTACAGCAAACGCTATTTATCACGGTATATTAAGTTGTCATGTGTGTAGCGGTCCTGGGTTCAAATCCCGGTAAGGACAGATATTTGTTACTGAGTCTTGGATTTTTTCTGCGTATTTAAGTATGCATAAGTATGTTTATCGTTGTCTAGTACCCATAGTACAAGTCTAGAGCTTAGTTTGGGTTAGGTCAATTAGTGTGCGATGGTCCCGTGATATTTATTTATTTGCATCAATCTAACATCACCTTAATATCCTGAATGTACTTGTGTGCAGAAATGGAACAACAGTGGCGGCGCGAGGTCGCCGGGCGGGGAGCGCGGGGAGCGCGGGGAGCGCGGCGAGCGCGGGGAGCGCGGGGAGCGCGGCGAGCGCGGCGAGCGCTGGCGCAGCGACTCCGTGTCCGAGTCCTCCGCGCCTGCGCTCGACGACACCGCCGACACCAGCACTGTGAGTCCACGCGATACACCCTCAAACATCAATGGCTCACTCTTCTATGTATTTAACTTTATATTTCTCTATACAGGGTGACTTCAAATTGGTAATACAAAATTAATGTTTTACTCACATTTCCCCTAAACTTAGCCCCTCAATTAAATCTCATACTTATAAATAATCAGAAGTATTTTTTTTTAATTTTTAAATAATCCCATTTTTGTTGGCTTAACATGGTTATCCTACCATAATAATTAACAAAGAAGTTTAAAGAATTTCAAATGAACACTTTCCTCTTTGGTTATCCGTCACCTGTCGCAATTTATGAAGAAAACGTGTTTTGATTAGTAATTGTCACTTATCAAAGAAAATAAGATTGTATTGTAAATGTAGTGTAACCACACTTTGGGACTTTAATTATTTGTTTTGTTAGAAAATTTGCGTTAATTAAATACAGTTAATTTTAACAAAGGGGTTAATGTATTATACTGTGTGGCATTAACTAAGCCACAATCAAGTGTTTTGTATTACCAATTTGAAGTCACCCTGTATAAGTAACTTTATCCTTGTCTAGTACCCATACAAGCCTAGTTTGAGACTAAGTCAATTTGTGTGACATTGTCCTATGAATTATTTATTATTTTTTACCTACAACTGTTATTTTTTTATGCAGAAATTGTTTTTTTTTTGAAAGAAACATTTATTCGCAACAAAAACACATTAAAAAAAGGAAAAGAGAACAGAAAAGTGATGTTTGTCGCGAAACGGTCCCAACTCAGCATGTGCTGGCTGTGAAGCCAACGCTGATCGTCTGTTGGGACCGCCCGGTGAAAACACGGAAGGTGACACAGACATTACGAATATTTAATGAAACAAATTAAACAAATAAAAAACAGAGTTGAACAAAATAATGCAACAATAAAAACGAAACGAGTATGTCAGTGGTACATATCGTCGGTGATATTGCAATACCGCGTAACTAACAAATTCAATAACTTGCAAAATGTACCTTACTGACTTACAGCTTGCATTTTGCATTTTGCAGCTTATTTAATTTATTAGTTGCGCGCTATTGCAGTATCACCGGCGATATGAAATGAACATGCAGCGCTCAGGTGGCAACCACAGGAACCAAACACATGAATTGTGCTCTGCGCCATACGAGAGGAGACATAGCCTTGCAACAATCTGTGGCCGATGCGTTACATGCAGATCTGTGGTTGCGTTTTTAAACATTTTATTCCATTTTGTGCTTCCGTAACATATCTTCGTGTTATCTAATTTTTTTTTATTTGTATTTGTACATATCGATTTAAGCGAAATCATTGTGACAAGGTGGTCAGAAAGTGTGGATTTGATAAAAAAAATGTATACTTTCTAGTTACTCCCATTGTCACCGCATCAGGATCTGATGATAGGATATTGCAGAAATCGAGGGAACTCCTCAAATGCATACATATACCTATAGGCATACATTTAGTGGTTTTAGTATTTTCACTAATAAGTCTAGCATTTGCACCCGAAAAGTATAATTTAGTGAAGTGGAACTGATGATGAAGACCACAGATGGAACCGCGACTATGTCCTATAGTTTCTTATTACTTGAAATGTGGGACTACATAATGATATGTATATAATGATCGCTAAAAAGTAAAAAATAAAACAAATGTTTATCAAAGCAACCTTATTATATTGCACATTTATTTCACCTTACTGCATGGACAACTAAACTAACTTCCATTAAAAGTATTTTGTTTTATTTATTTTGATTTTTTTTTTAAATTGAGTCGTTTATTCAGTACATATTTAGAATATAATAGAGTAGTTTATTTATTTGACGCACAATAATAATACAAAAAATAAATCATATGCTGGCGCTAAAAATAAAAAGTATCCCTCTCAGCAATTTTCTTTGGCAAGCCGCAGCGCTGATTTAAATTATCTGTGGCGCATAAACATTTGCGACTTAATAATACAATTTAAAAAAGAAATGTATACGTATGGCTCCACTTAAACAAACAACCGTTCCGTTTGATTGTTATAAGTTAAGGACAATTTTCTTAGGATACCAAGTATGCATATCATCATTTTAGTGATTAAAACATAATGTTACGACTGATGATACGTACCCGAACAAAATATAATAATAAATAATAATAATAATAATGATAATCACAGGACAATGTCACACAAATTGACCTAGTCCCAAACTAAGCTCTAGGCTTGTACTATGGGTACTAGACAATGATAAACTTACTTATATAGAGAAATATATACTTAAATACATAGAAAACATCTAAGACTCAGGAACAAATACTCGTGCTCATCACACAAATATTTGCCCTTACCGGGATTTGAACCCAGGAAACCAAAAGAAACCTGTATTATACATTAAAAAGTACCTTACTGAGTAACAATATCACAATCTACAGTTAACATAAAAAAAGGTATTTTGTTATTTATTTTGTTTCTGTGGCGCAGGAAAAGGACTCTGGCATGGAGTCGAAGCCCGAGGAGCCGGCGGGCGCGCCGCCCGACTTCAACCTCGATGAGTTCCTCAAGTTCGACTCGCTGCCGCTGCCCGACGTGCTCACAGTAAGCTCAGGACACTTATCTCGAGACATTACAGCCTTGGCCAAAGGGGTTCAGCACCCAGACGTTTTGAAAACATAAGATCACACCTTCATTCCCAGAGTGGGGTAGGCCCTACAGTAATCCTTTTACCGCTTTTGTATTTTTTTTTGTGTAAAAAAATAATTAACTTGGTAATTTCTTGTAGAAAATGGACAAAAAATGATTTTGATAACGGCTACTAAAAACTCTCGTTCATAAAATTAAAACAACAGTAATAAACTTCAGTTCAAAATCATGCCATTACCTTAAAATAACTTGAAAAAAATGGATGTATATTATGTTTTAAAACAACCTAAATGTAGCATTATAATACTCGACAAAAATAAAAAAGTAGCTCATTCATTCGTAACTCATTTATTCGATTATAACTGAAATGATATTTCATGATGTGCATTAACACTTATAGAAAAGCAGTATTCCGTAAAATCTTAACCCTTATCCAGGGAGAAGTCTCATAGAGACCACTTGGAACCTAGTAATAAAAAAACAAGAAATTACTTTTTTATTACCCTCTGATGGTTTTGATCTACGAAAATCCATATTTAAAAAAAAATGCTAGCTCTGGCTAAGGGTTAATGTACGTTTATTAACAGAACGGCGGCGGCGAGAGCGAGGGAGGCAGCCGCTTCAGCCGCTGGTTCCGGCGCGACAGCCCCACCAACGACTCGCGGCACTACGAGCGGCTACTCAACAACATGGTGGATGGTAAGCTATTTATTACATACTAGCTTCCGCCCGCGACTTCGTACGCGTATAAGTCAGTTCCCGAGGGAATAGCGATATGAACGGTAGCCTATGTGTTAATCCAAGGTATGAGCTGTTTTCATTCCAAATTTCACCTAAATCCGTCCAGTAGTTTTTGCGTGAAAGAGTAACAAACATCCATACTTACAAACTTTCGCGTTTATAATATTAGTAGGAAGTAGAATACTCACCAACTCGCCCACCCGTCTTTTATTTATGCAACTGCTTACAAACTAGTGGCTAATTAATCTAGGTTCAACATGGCTAGTATTTTTTTTAAGCTTGAGTGGTCCAAATGTGAGAGTGATTAATGTTTTAAAGGTAGACATTTGAGGAAAGTGTCAATTACAATTTATATAGTACTTAACGCGGCATCACTAGCCTCAGTGTCGCTAAGTCGCATCGGATTATCGCTGCTTATAAAAAAAAAGAGCGTGCTATAGACCTTATTTCAAACATTGGCTATCAGAGGAAGAGAGAAAGAAAATGTATGCGCGCACCTCTCTTTTTCCCTTGTAGTAAAATACGAAACGTAACTCTCTATTTCTATCTTCACTAACTTTTATTTCGCTCTCACCTTCCGTTCTCCCGCCCGATCACGCTTTTCGTAACACTCGTCACGCATTCACCAGCTTACTCCGCAAGTCAAACGTGCGTAAAGTAGTTTTACTTCAATAATTTCGCGTTCTCGCAGTGTTACACCGGTGTGATATGCCTGTAACCGTCGCACCATTTTCGTCGTTGTAGCTGAGTGTCTCAAGTTTTGTTATATTGCAGAGCTGGACAACTGCGAGCGGACAGCTGCGCCCGCGCACGAGCCGGCGCACGTGTTCGCGCCGATCTCGCCCGGGGGCGCGCGCCCGCCGCCGCCCTCGCTGCTGGACCTGCTGCGCCGCGCCAACAGCTCCGCCAGGCCCGGTACCCGACCTCACTCATATATAACTGCGAGCGGCCCGCTGCGCCCGCGCACGAGCCGATCTCGCCCGGGGGCGCGCGCCCGCCGCCGCCCTCGCTGCTGGACCTGCTGCGCCGCGCCAACAGCTCCGCCAGGCCCGGTACCCGACCTCACTCATATATAACTGCGAGCGGCCCGCTGCGCCCGCGCACGAGCCGATCTCGCCCGGGGGCGCGCGCCCGCCGCCGCCCTCGCTGCTGGACCTGCTGCGCCGCGCCAACAGCTCCGCCAGGCCCGGTACCCGACCTCACTCATATATAACTGCGAGCGGCCCGCTGCGCCCGCGCACGAGCCGATCTCGCCCGGGGGCGCGCGCCCGCCGCCGCCCTCGCTGCTGGACCTGCTGCGCCGCGCCAACAGCTCCGCCAGGCCCGGTACCCGACCTCACTCATATATAACTGCGAGCGGCCCGCTGCGCCCGCGCACGAGCCAATCTCGCCCGGGGGCGCGCGCCCGCCGCCGCCCTCGCTGCTGGACCTGCTGCGCCGCGCCAACAGCTCCGCCAGGCCCGGTACCCGACCTCACTCATATATAACTGCGAGCGGCCCGCTGCGCCCGCGCACGAGCCGATCTCGCCCGGGGGCGCGCGCCCGCCGCCGCCCTCGCTGCTGGACCTGCTGCGCCGCGCCAACAGCTCCGCCAGGCCCGGTACCCGACCTCACTCATATATAACTGCGAGCGGCCCGCTGCGCCCGCGCACGAGCCGATCTCGCCCGGGGGCGCGCGCCCGCCGCCGCCCTCGCTGCTGGACCTGCTGCGCCGCGCCAACAGCTCCGCCAGGCCCGGTACCCGACCTCACTCATATATAACTGCGAGCGGCCCGCTGCGCCCGCGCACGAGCCGATCTCGCCCGGGGGCGCGCGCCCGCCGCCGCCCTCGCTGCTGGACCTGCTGCGCCGCGCCAACAGCTCCGCCAGGCCCGGTACCCGACCTCACTCATATATAACTGCGAGCGGCCCGCTGCGCCCGCGCACGAGCCGATCTCGCCCGGGGGCGCGCGCCCGCCGCCGCCCTCGCTGCTGGACCTGCTGCGCCGCGCCAACAGCTCCGCCAGGCCCGGTACCCGACCTCACTCATATATAACTGCGAGCGGCCCGCTGCGCCCGCGCACGAGCCGATCTCGCCCGGGGGCGCGCGCCCGCCGCCGCCCTCGCTGCTGGACCTGCTGCGCCGCGCCAACAGCTCCGCCAGGCCCGGTACCCGACCTCACTCATATATAACTGCGAGCGGCCCGCTGCGCCCGCGCACGAGCCGATCTCGCCCGGGGGCGCGCGCCCGCCGCCGCCCTCGCTGCTGGACCTGCTGCGCCGCGCCAACAGCTCCGCCAGGCCCGGTACCCGACCTCACTCATATATAACTGCGAGCGGCCCGCTGCGCCCGCGCACGAGCCGATCTCGCCCGGGGGCGCGCGCCCGCCGCCGCCCTCGCTGCTGGACCTGCTGCGCCGCGCCAACAGCTCCGCCAGGCCCGGTACCCGACCTCACTCATATATAACTGCGAGCGGCCCGCTGCGCCCGCGCACGAGCCGATCTCGCCCGGGGGCGCGCGCCCGCCGCCGCCCTCGCTGCTGGACCTGCTGCGCCGCGCCAACAGCTCCGCCAGGCCCGGTACCCGACCTCACTCATATATAACTGCGAGCGGCCCGCTGCGCCCGCGCACGAGCCGATCTCGCCCGGGGGCGCGCGCCCGCCGCCGCCCTCGCTGCTGGACCTGCTGCGCCGCGCCAACAGCTCCGCCAGGCCCGGTACCCGACCTCACTCATATATAACTGCGAGCGGCCCGCTGCGCCCGCGCACGAGCCGATCTCGCCCGGGGGCGCGCGCCCGCCGCCGCCCTCGCTGCTGGACCTGCTGCGCCGCGCCAACAGCTCCGCCAGGCCCGGTACCCGACCTCACTCATATATAACTGCGAGCGGCCCGCTGCGCCCGCGCACGAGCCGATCTCGCCCGGGGGCGCGCGCCCGCCGCCGCCCTCGCTGCTGGACCTGCTGCGCCGCGCCAACAGCTCCGCCAGGCCCGGTACCCGACCTCACTCATATATAACTGCGAGCGGCCCGCTGCGCCCGCGCACGAGCCGATCTCGCCCGGGGGCGCGCGCCCGCCGCCGCCCTCGCTGCTGGACCTGCTGCGCCGCGCCAACAGCTCCGCCAGGCCCGGTACCCGACCTCACTCATATATAACTGCGAGCGGCCCGCTGCGCCCGCGCACGAGCCGATCTCGCCCGGGGGCGCGCGCCCGCCGCCGCCCTCGCTGCTGGACCTGCTGCGCCGCGCCAACAGCTCCGCCAGGCCCGGTACCCGACCTCACTTATTATACAGTGTGTGTCTAGATAAGGTGCCCAAACGAATAGAGATTAAACTGGATGTAATTTCACCGACAAATAAAATTGGGGTCTTTAAGATTAAAAAAAACATTGATTGCTGCCAACCCTATCGGAACAAAGTGAAATATCTCACCTCATATAAGGTCTATTAAGATGAAATAAACAGTTTTTCAATCCTGGAGCATTTCCTGTGTCAATTTTAAATAAATAAAAATACAAAAAAATACGCAAAAAATATTTAAAAAATAAACTTTTTTTTTGGTTGGTGAAATTGCATCTAGTTTCATTCCTATAAATTAATGCACCTTATCCAGGGTGTCACTGTATAACTGCGAACGGAGCGCTGCGCCCGCGCACGAGCCGGCGTTAAAATCGTGTAACATCGACCCAAAACTCAGCTCGAACACCTACCTGTTTCGAAATCTGTTTTTTTTAAAGTCTGGTTTACATTCTTACCTAATATCTCCGGACAAAAACAAGAATTATAAAAGACAAGAAAGTTGTTTGCTCTTGGTGGAATAATTATTTTATGTTCCATTATAAATAACAAAGTCATAAAGTCATGCTACGTTTTAAACACATTGTCAAGGGACCACTAGGAACCCTTATAGTTTCACCATGTCCGTCCGTCCGTCCGCAGCCTAGCTCAGAGACTCTTAGTACTAGAAAGCTGTAATTTGGTATAAATATACATATTTGTGACGCCAACAAAGTGGTACAATAAAATATGGATTTTTTTTTTATTGTTCCTCCCCTACACTTAACGTGGGGACGTATTTTTTTTTCTCGTCTACCCCATAGTGTGGGGTGTCGTTGGATAGGTCTTTCAAAAATATAATGGGTTTGGAAAATATTTTTTCAATTAAGGGGATCCGTTTATGAACTATTAAGTTTTAAAGCTCTTAATCTTAATTGAAAGCGTATATAACCTGCCTTCGAAGCTTGGGGTCCTGGGTTCAAATCCCGGTTAGAGCAAATATTTGTGTGATGAGCGCGAGTATTTGTTCCTTCTTGGATGTTTTCTATGTATTTAAGTAAATATATATTTATCTATATAAGTAAGTTTATCGTTGTCTAGTACCCATAGTACAAGCCTTTGGGACTAGGTCAATTTGTGTGACATGGTCCTGTAATATTTATTTATTTTTATTTTATAACGAATAGAACAGGAAAACTATCACGACTAAGTAGACATCATTGGTTCTTGAGATACAGGCGATTAAAGTGTTTATACCTACTATAATCATCTAAGTCATCACCAAATGACGTTAAATAGAAAAATATTGGTATCAGCGTAATGCGTCCCATTCGTTTTTCGTTCATTTCTTATGTCCGTCTCATTCTGTGTTCGTCACTCATTCTTTATTCCTCTCGATCGCTATATGTCCCTATCGTTTTAAGTACAATTATGTAACCTGTCTCTTTCTTAACAAGTCTTCTTCGTTTTTCGTCACGGTCTTCCTAGGACTATGTCTTTGTTTGTGTCTCTCTTTTTTGGTATCATTCGCACTTTATCTTTAGTCACTTTCGTTATTCGTCTCACTCTTTTTTTGTCTTTAATAGTAACTCGTTCCGTTCTTTTTTGGGCACGTTCGCTAATCGTCCCGTACTACTAGGTCTTAGGTGCTATTCGGATGTAGTGTACTTTGTACCTAGTTACATTGTTATTATAGTCTAAAACTTAGAACTAAACCTAACTCTAACATGTTATCATTATATAATTAATTAACTGATTGTGCATGGAATATTCATACTGAATATGAATATTCATACGTAATATTATTACTTGATATTAATAAATAATATTAGTACTTAATGTTAATACCAATCTAAAATAAATATTTTATTTGTCATGTTAATGTTTTGCACGTTGAGCGGACAAGCGAACCCAACTTTCGTATTAGATATCGAGTATCACGTTATCGCTGCGTGGCGCGCAGCTGCGGCTGCGCCGTCGCCGTGCGCTCGCGCCAGTACGTATGACGCTTAGCTCCGATGCGCACGCCGCTCGTATGCTCGATAAGACTACGCAAACAGTTTCGGTAACGCTCACGCTGTCGCTATATTTAAAGGCTATTGTGCTTGTGCTTTTCTGACTTTCTTCTTGGTGTTCCTAAACTCTCTGGCGAAAATATAAGCTTTCTCCTTCTAATCGTTGTGCTGTGTTCGGTGCAATAAATCATAGTTGTTTACACTCGGACGTTTAATTTATGTCTACGGAGGAATCCCTATCAGGTGACAACTACACGTATGTCCTCCGGATCGGAATTCATAAACAAATTGAAGTTTATATGTCCCGTACATATACAGAGCGGAAAAAAATGAGGGCCCTGAAGGGTCTGGGGGAATTTTTCTCAAGATAAACATTATTTCATAAGAATAACTGCATTAATAGATTTTGATATGCCGTCAATAATGGTCATGGTATTCTTTTACAATAAAATCATGGCCAACATCTTGAAACGCAAATTTTCTAATTCCACAGCCACAAAAACTAAAAAAACGAGTACGAGTTTTTACAAAAAAAAACATGACTGCCATTTCGGAATGCAAAACAAAAGTCATTTTCTAATTCCGCATGTCAAGCGTTTAAGGTTAACGAAGGAGTGTACTGAGCGTCTAATATAAATTTGATTTGACAGTAACTTCTTAATCGCGTTTGCGTATCGAGAGGTCAAATTATGATGGTAATCTTTCCAAGGAAATGAACTGTCAGAATTCAAAGTGTTATTTTAAATGTTTGAAATTACATGAAATTATGACGATCACTCGGTCAATAAGATATAATTTAAAAAAAAAAATAAGATTGACGGAAAAAGATAGTCAAATAGTGACCGAGACGCAAAACGAATGTAACGAACTTAGAATTAGACTGAAAATGAATGAGACTAATCACGAATGTGACTAATAACGAATCCATGAAAAAAAATGAGACGAATAAGTGAATGAGACAAAAATCGAAAGGGAATAAGAAAGAATGAGTCCTAGGAAGACCGTGACGAAAAACGAAAAGACTTGTTAAGAAAGAGGCAGGTTACATAATTGAACTTAAAACGATAGGGACATATAGCGATCGAGACGAATAAAGAATGAGTGACGAACACAGAATGAGACGGACATAAGAAATGAACGAAAAACGAATGGGACGAATTAAGCTGATACCAAAATATTTGTTACTTGTTGATTTTTATGTTTGTAATACTTACTTCGGCTTCGGAACCCTACACTGAGTATGGTCCGACATGCTCTTGCCCGGTTTTAATACTTTCCCAGAGCAGTAAAAAATTCAACAAATTCTAATGAAATGCGTACCTATTGCAATTGCGAATGGACGATTGAAATGTCTAAATATAGCGGTTTAATGGACAAATTGTTTATTATAGAGTGTGTAATGTTGTGTTGTCGTGTGGTTCCAGAAATGAACAACGTGGGCGGCAAGATCCACAGCCTGGAGGAGCTGGAGGCGCGCCTGCGGCCGCCGCCCGCCGCGCCGCTGCCGGACCACGACCTCACCGCCTTCAAGCGGCTCGTGAGTACCAACCAAGATTTAACACTACAGGGTGACTTCAAATTGGTAATACAAAATCAATGTTTTACACACATTTCCCCTAAACTTAGCCCCTCAATTAAGTCTCATACTTTTAAAATAATCAGAAGTATTTTTTTTTTTTATTTTTTTTTTTTTCATTTTTGTTGGCTTAACATGGATATCCTGCCATAATAATTAACAAAGAAGTTTAAAGAATTTCAAATGAACACTTTCCTCTTTGGTTGTCCGTCATCTGTCGCAATTTATGAAGAAAACGTGTTTTGATTAGTTGATAACATCGAGTGACAGGTATGACAGTTAGGTATTTAATGTAGTGTAACCACACTTTGGGACTTTAATTATTTGTTTTGTTCGAAAATTGGCATTAATTAAATACAGTTAATTTTAACAAAGGGGTTAATGTATGGCATTAACTAAGCCACAATCAAGTGTTTTGTATTACCAATTTGAAGTCACCCTGTATACCACATTATGACGATTTCGCTTCTTTACGTTATCGTACCCGTCGTATGCTGCACGATCTTGTATTCTTACACAACACCATCAATGGCAAAAACGGTTGCAAACAGATCACTGAGCGAATCCGACTAACTGTTCCCTGCCACCTTCCCAGAACACCTATAACTAAGATCTTCAACAATCCGTTTTTCAGAACTAACCTCGGAATGAACTCACCCCTGGCCAGGGCATGTTCCGAGTACAACCAAATTAATAAAAAAGCGCCGCATCTTGACATTTTCCATGACTCCCTCGATACATTTAAAAACAAAATTATTGAATTATTGTTAAATGATTAAATTATCTGCATCTTACCAATTCTTAATTACCTAGGCTATTCTATTTGACTTTTGTTATTTATTTATTTTCAAATTTAATTTATTGTAATTTTGTTAATATGTTTGTTGTTGGTGTACCTTATTTAATAAATAAATAAATAATTGTACAGTTGTAATCAGACATAGAAGTTTTTGTGGCAGGAACGTCAATTTTTTTTTTTTTTTTTTCATAGGCAAATTTTTTTACATAAATAATTTTAAAGTGACTAACTAACTAACTAACTTAACTTAAGTAACTAACTTTTAACTAGGGACTTCCTTCCGATATTAAAATTATCGATAAGTGTTTCAAATACTTATTTCAATGTGACATTTCATAGTAGATAGGTATCGTTCACCGGATAAAATAGAGAGTAAGTCGATTGAATAGCATTAAAAAAAATCTTTTAATGCTATTCAATCGATTTCCATACAAAATTAATTGAAACCAATCAAAAAAGGCCTATTTAGGTAAATTGTATGACATTGTGTAGCGTAATAGTAGGTATACTCTATATAATCTGTACCTACTCAGTTTTTGGAAAATGTATGAAAAGGACTCAAACTTAAAAAATATTATAGGTAGATAATCATTTACTTTTATCGTTACGTTCATGCCATTTTTAAGTTTTGAGTTACGGTGAATGGAAATTTCATGTTCATATTATACGTTATCTTATAGTCAAAACTGTCATAAGCAGAGATCGGACAAATGGGTGTCATTACTCGCAATAATGTGGACATGACTCGAATTTTAATTAAACAAACTAAATTATATTAATTTATTTCTTACCTAAACTTTATTCTAGAGTCTTTGCAGGATAGTTATAAATAAATAATACAGGAGTGGCCATTGATAATATATAAATATGAGTACATAAGTTTGCTTCATTAACTTCCGTGGATTCGAAAGGAGCTTTCACCTCATAAGTTTATTTTAGCCGTGAAAAGGAATAAAATAACCACGGAAAAAATATTAAAATATCTGTTTATTTGCTTTAATAAATATACACAATAATAAATCTTTCCTGCCTTGCAAAGGATCAAAATTATTTTTAGGTTAAGTAATCAATTACTTAATGTAATATAATTTGTTTAATTAAAATCTATGGAGTCATGTCCACATTATTGCGAGTAATGACACCCTTTTGACCGATCTCTGGTCATAAGAAATAAAATACAATTTATCGATAAATTAACATCGTTTGGAACTCCCTTGGACAATTTTATTCATGCCACAAAAATTTCTATGTCTGGTTATAATACTGCGTTTCTATAAGTTTTAGTGCACAACATAGATAATTTCGATTTTCAAGAAATATATGAGATATTTTTCTGTTTTTAGTATTTTATTTTGATTAATCGACCTGAAACCGGCGACTGTTTTGTGAATTTTGCTTTATTTAAACTTTATTCCACAATACACAAAGTAGGTACAAATGGCGGACTTAATGCTTTAAGGCATTCTTTACCAGTCAACCTATGGGCCAAACAGAAACAAAATAAAGTTGGTGCTGAGAAGGATACAACTAAAATAATATTTAAGTGACAAATAAATAAATCGCATATTCACAAATCGTTTGGACGTCTAAAAGGTATGAAAAAATTACAATTTATTGCTGTAATAGTTGTGTAAAGTCGTTTTTGAATACCTTTATATATTTTTTTCGTGTAAAAAATAATCAACTTGGTAATATTTTATAGAAAATGGGAAGAACAATTGTTTTTGATTTCAGCTATTTAATACTCTCGTTCATAAAATTAAAACAGCAGTAATAATGTTCAGTTCAAAATCAATCTATTATCTTAAAATAAACATTAAAAAAATGCAATACATAATGTTTTAAAACAACCTAAATCTCGCATAACAATTCTCGACAAAAATAAAAAAGTATCTCATTCATTCGTAACTTATTTATTCGATCATAACTGAATTGATATTTCATGATGTGCATTATTAGAACTTATAAAAAAACAGTATTTTAACAGTGACACCACGAAAACTAGCAAAACCGCCAAAATTTCCTATATGGCCTCTTAATAACTGGCCTCCTTCACCAAGCGGTATCTTAAATTCATTAGCCAAAGCCAATTCAATCCCATTCTGTTAGTGATATGGTTGCATTTGCTACAGGAGTTTTGTCTGAGATACTGCCGTTTGTAAGCTGCAGGGCAGATAAGTTAACCTAAGCTAAGAAAAAAATCGCTACAAATGCGAGTTATTGCGTGTAGAGGGTTCCGTGAGTTTTGAGGAATTTCCTGTGTTACCTGAAGTACCATAGACTTTTTATAGGTTTCCTGTAATCCATAGGTACCTATTCTGTTTTGATTTAGTACACATTGGTCAGATTCCTTTTTCGTCAGAATAAATTATAGCCTGTTTTTTTTCGGACGAAAACGGAATTACTTGTTGACAGAAAAAACTTTGGTTAATTTTTATAATTTATTTATTTGTTACATTATATTATTTAATATTAGGTAGTGTCGACGGAGCTCCGCTTACGCGGAGCTCCTATTTCTGGATGGTTTGGCCCTCCGGGCCTGCTGCAAAACTAACATGACCTAAACCTACCTACGTATTCTATGGTCATCCGCGTATCAGGTAATATGTGTTTATTCTGACGATAGCGGAATCTGCTCGAAAGTCCGTTTTCGTCCGAAAAAAAAACAGGCTATAATTTATTCTGACGAAAAAGGAATCTGACGAATGTGTACTAGACCTCTGTTTTTTTTTTCAATTGTGGTATTAGTCGTTTTTGAGATAGAGACGGGAATGGTTCATTTATTTTCGTATATAACTTTAAAACTATTTATTTTAAAATTAAAAATATAATATTCGGGATCCGTATAAGATCTTTCATTTAACATGTCGTACCACATGGAACATTTTTAATTTTCTCTTTTTCTCGTGACCCCCATATTAAAAATTCATTAATTTACGTTAAACGGCCGTGTTCTAAACTTAAATGGTTAATTTAATATTATTTTTGTGTCTAATATTTTGTTGTTAATGATTTCTCACTTTACTTTGTACAGACCTATTTTCTTAATGTATCTCGGCAAGCTTCGTTTTTCTATGAAACGCGAGTGACAAATATACTGTCAGATGCGAGTGCGAGTGAGACAGCGACAGCTAGCCGAAAGACATTAACAAAATAGAAGCACTGTAGGTAAATTGTTCCTACATAATTTCTTATCATATCCGAGTGTTGAGTTTACCGACTACGTCCCTTACATGCCTTTTTACATGAACCATATTTCATCTAAGGTAACGTATGACTGTGAGGCGGGTGTCTATCATTTCATCGAAACACCTTTCATCGAATGTATAATTTCATCGATAGTCGCTTTTTTCTGTTCGAACCATAATGTTTTCAGGGTATCTTAAACATCTAACCAAATTAACCTACGTAATTAATGTTTAAGATACCCAAGGAGACCATTCACGTGTCATACAAATTTGGGCCCAAGATCAATTGCGCCGGCCAACGGATAAAAGTATTTTTAATTTGATCTTAACATCGCTCTGAGCATTTCATTACAATGACATCAAAACTCTAGAACTATCATTTGTTGGTGTTATACAAGTTCGAAAATCCTGACTTTTAATACAAAATAAAAAGTGTGTGTATGTGTGTGTGTGTACAGTCAAGTTCAAAAGTATGTATACACTTTAGTACCTTGTCTATTTAACGTCATGTTTAAACTGCCATATGAAATTATCCAAGCGATTAAAGTGACAAGGTACTAAAGTGTATACATACTTTTGAACTTGACTGTACATTAACCCTTTATTAGGCGATGTATATCACACTATCAAAAGTGGATGTTTTTTTACTGAACGATGATGATACCAGGTACTATGATATTTATCTTGGGTCAAGTTGTTTTCAATGCTCAGAGTTAAGCCCCAAGCAGTAAAAAACAATTATATTTGTTATTTGACACTTTTGATTTTGTATGAAAAGTCAGGATTTTCGAACTTCTGTAACACCAACAAATGATGATCCTAGAGTTTACATGTCATATAATGAAACGCTCAGAGCGATGTTCCGATCACATTAAAAACACTTTTTTACGTTGGCCGGCACTTTTGATTTTGGGCCCAAAATGAATAGTATTTCATAAGGTGGTATTTTATTGGCGCCAAGTGTATTTGATATGAACTGTGCACGTGTGTCGGTCAGCTGGCGCAGGTGTCGGGCGGGCACGCCGTGCCGGCCGCGGCCGAGCCGCCGCCGCGCGCGCAGCCGCCGCCGCCCATGAGCCTGCTGCAGGTAACCTATTACTTCTAGCGGGGAGCCCGTTGTATACTAATATTTAACGGTCACGTCTAGCGTTGAAAATTACACAAAAAACTAATGTTTTTTTCATTGAGTTTATAAAAAAAAGTAAAAAAAAACAGATTAATAATGTCAATTTATTTGTAGTCAATTACTGTCACTCTCTTCTATTTCAATTGTTTCTGCCTCCATGTTCCTTAGCTTCGAAGGCAGGGCCACTACCAACTAGGCTAAAAAACAGTAGTTTGTCCAAATTACAACAACAGTGTTCGCTATATTAAAAAAACTGTAGTGGTGGTAGGACCCTGTGCAGGGTCCGTCCGGATCGCTACCACCATCTTATCCATTAACCACCCGCCAAGCAACAGTGTTCGCATTGTTGTGTTCCCGTGTGGGGATAAGACAACCGGTGAAATTACTAGCATAGAGGCATTCCACCTTAGTCCTCAGGGTTGGCAACGCATTTGAGGTCTTAAGATTATAGTCTTGAGAATTCAAATGTCTATGGGTCTCAGATTCCACTTACCATCAGGTGGGCTGAGTGCTCGTGTGCGTTTTCCGGCAAAACTTTTTTACGAAACGAAGGTAACCCAATTCGTGTTGATGCAGAAAATAAAGTGAATAGAGAAAACTACCGTAATATTTACACCATGATAATTCAATCTCACCAATACAGCTACTATCAGCCAAGTGATATTAGGGATGCGTCCTGGGTTTAAAAAATGTAATTCTTACCACTCCGTCAAATATCCCTTTCACACTAAGCTGTTCGAATGTGCATGATTCCTCGTGATGATTTGCCTTCACCGTATCGGCATTGAATAACCTACTTACTCATTGGTATAGGCTGACCGCGGATGTTCGAGGGCCAATCAACTATCTGTGTACCTCGTTGTCATGAGTTACTAAACATGACTATAAGTATACCGGGTGTACAATCCAAATGGGTCAGTATAGTAAATTCGGAAACTATGAGAGATAGCTAGATCTGTTCTTAGGAACCATGACGTCGATTTTAGATTTAATAATAATTACATCAAACTTTTTTATTAACTCTCATACATAACCGGGAATGGAACCTGGTCAATATTTTTGTAACCGCGTGAAGTATAAAGGACCAAATTTGGCTATGAAGTCTTATTTTTAAGTATGAGAGTTAATAAAAAAGTTTGAATGTAATTATTATTAAATCTAAAATCGACGTCATGGTTCCTAAGAACAGATCTCGCTATCTCTCATAGTTTCCGACTTCTCCATACTGACCCATTTGGATTGTACACCCGGTATAAATCCACCAAACATCCGTTTTTGTTTGCAATAAATATATATTAATACAATACAATTACGCTTTATTGAACACCGCACAAAGAAATAGCCCGTGTGGTTGCCGGGTTAGAATAGTGCCACTCCATGTCTTCCCGTGGATATCGTAAGAAGCGACTAAGGGAATAAGGGCTTGTAGTACTGTTAGGCGATGGGCTTGCAACCTGTCACTAATACACTAGTAAACTTCTTGGCCTGATTGTGCAAAATGTGGTTACAGAATTATTAACAAGCTGTTTTAGAGTTGGTATTTCTGTAGCTCTGCCTACCCCACTCTGGGAATGAAGGCGTGATGTTATGTATGTATGTATGTACACAAAGAAAAATCAACGTGGTAAAACAAAAACATGAAATTCTTGCACGGTAGACAACACAGCCTTGGATAGAAGAGACGCAGCAACATAAACAGTATACCTTCTTTAGGTGATGCAAACAAGGATATTTAAAAAATAAAAATAAATATTTTAAAAAGACATACATACATAACATTACGCCTTTATTCCCAGGGTGGGGTAGGCAGAGCTACAGAAATACAAACAACTCTAAAAAGACTTGGTGCTAATTCCGTAACCACATTTTGCACAATCAGGCCAAGAAGTTTACTAGTGTATTAGTGACAGGTCGCAAGCCCATCGCCTACATCATTAAAAAAATATATAAATTAAAGAAATAGATGCATAAATGAGAGATAGCTAGATCTGTTCTTAGGAACCATGACGTCGATTTTAGATTTAATAATAATTACATCAAACTTTTTTATTAACTCTCATACATAACCGGGAATGGAACCTGGTCAATATTTTTGTAACCGCGTGAAGTATAAAGGACCAAATTTGGCTATGAAGTCTTATTTTTAAGTATGAGAGTTAATAAAAAAGTTTGAATGTAATTATTATTAAATCTAAAATCGACGTCATGGTTCCTAAGAACAGATCTCGCTATCTCTCATAGTTTCCGACTTCTCCATACTGACCCATTTGGATTGTACACCCGGTATAAATCCACCAAACATCCGTTTTTGTTTGCAATAAATATATATTAATACAATACAATTACGCTTTATTGAACACCGCACAAAGAAATAGCCCGTGTGGTTGCCGGGTTAGAATAGTGCCACTCCATGTCTTCCCGTGGATATCGTAAGAAGCGACTAAGGGAATAAGGGCTTGTAGTACTGTTAGGCGATGGGCTTGCAACCTGTCACTAATACACTAGTAAACTTCTTGGCCTGATTGTGCAAAATGTGGTTACAGAATTATTAACAAGCTGTTTTAGAGTTGGTATTTCTGTAGCTCTGCCTACCCCACTCTGGGAATGAAGGCGTGATGTTATGTATGTATGTATGTACACAAAGAAAAATCAACGTGGTAAAACAAAAACATGAAATTCTTGCACGGTAGACAACACAGCCTTGGATAGAAGAGACGCAGCAACATAAACAGTATACCTTCTTTAGGTGATGCAAACAAGGATATTTAAAAAATAAAAATAAATATTTTAAAAAGACATACATACATAACATTACGCCTTTATTCCCAGGGTGGGGTAGGCAGAGCTACAGAAATACAAACAACTCTAAAAAGACTTGGTGCTAATTCCGTAACCACATTTTGCACAATCAGGCCAAGAAGTTTACTAGTGTATTAGTGACAGGTTGCAAGCCCATCGCCTACATCATTAAAAAAATATATAAATTAAAGAAATAGATGCATAAATAAAAACGGTATATAAATGTACGAAAACAAAATACATAAAATATTAAGATATGTCTAGCCACAGCCACCAACCACCGTTTTTCTAAGAAACTATCACTGAGTTACGGGACGGAATAACAACAACAAAAAGTTGGTCCACCCTCTCGTGTTTTACTGTACATTTTGTTATTGCGACTCCCCACGCCCGATGTCTAGTTGGCCCGTGCTATCCGGCAGATGCTGAACAAGAGCATGGAGCAGCAGCAGCAGCAGCAACAGCAGCCGCCGAAGCCGCCGCACATCCCGCAGGAGCTGCTCTACAAGCTCCTACAAGTCCAACAGGTACCTCGACGACTTTAACCTACCCTACCAGCCTTCCTGAAGAGATTGTACCCATTGGCTCCCAAGAGCGTGCCGCCAAGCAACAGTGTTCGAGTTGTTGTGTTCCGGTGTGGGGATAAGACAGCCGGTGAAATTGCTAGCATAGAGGCATTCCATCTTAGTCCTCAGGGTTGGCAACGCATTTGAGGTCTTAGGATTATAGTCTTGAGAATTGAAATGTCTATGGGTCTCAGATTCCACTTACCATCAGGTGGCCTGAGTGCTCGTGTGCTTTCTCATAATAACCATAAAAAAACGCTGCTTGACACCGCGTCCTCGCTTCCCGCGAAGCGCACGACACTTACCAAACTAGCCTCCCGAGCTATCTAGGTGGTGTGAAAGTGGCACTTAAGTTGCGGTTTTTGATTTATATTGTTGAAGTGTTTTAACTTATAACAAAGTAACTTGTATTTTAGGAGAATAATATAACATGCCTTGTTTTTACGAATATTTCATTTTAAAAAGTGGGCTCGCCTTCAGGATACAGTTTTAAGAGGATTATATCATCTGAATAATTCAAAATGCGATATTCTAAAAGAATATTCAACCAATTAATTATAAATATGTTCCAAGATTTGTATGATTATTATTTATTGAACAACACATACGATGATCTAAAAATGGTCCAAATAAAAGACATTTGATTGTGATGAATACGTCGCTAAAAGTAATAAGTGCGTGATTCAGGATGGTTGTGTTCGCAGCACCAACACCAACAGCAACAAGCGAGCGAGATGATGCCGCCCGCGCCGCCCGGCCCCTCCGCCGCCGACCGCGAGCTGCTACAGCGGCCCGAGGCGCAGGCCATCATACACGGTACCATCATACTATACACATACAACCCTATACACGGTACCACCATACTATACAACAAGCGAGCGAGATGATGCCGCCCGCGCCGCCCGGCCCCTCCGCCGCTGACCGCGAGCTGCTACAGCAGCCCGAGGCGCAGGCCATCATACACGGTACTGTAATGAAAGAAGGATGTGGCAGTACATACTCCTTTCATTGTTTTCTTTTTTCTATTTTGTTATGTCGAAATGTCTCGAAATCTTTTGAATAAAAAAAGATTTCGAAATATGGAATGCCCGCCGGTGGTTTTCAGGGGGACGCTCCAGAGTCTCCAACGGACCGCGTTGGCATTCACATGTGAACTAATGTATATTTAAACGTTAAAATAAATGAAAGAATATATTAACACTGCAAGACGTATACTTTTATTCTACGTAGCTTAGTTGAAAGTGCATAAAGTATTACGCTTAGGAATAGGCGCCTCCCAGGCTTACATGGTGGAGGTGCGGGGTATCGAGAATAAGAGAACCGAAGAATCTTCTCGCAAGCAAGAAGTGGAGTGCTCCTGACCTGAACCTGAGTGATATCTTTATTAACTTATTCTCGCTTTAAACTGTTCCCATATTAGTATTTTATTTTTGTGCGTGTCCTTCCCATATAGCATAGCAAAATGGCGACTGGAAAATATAATGGGCTATCTGATACGGAGGATTTTTTAATGCAGTACCAGGCCATTGGAATCATCAAAGGATGGTCTGATGAGCAGAAAAAATATGCCATCGCCGCATATCTAGATGGACCAGCCCTTCACTGGTTTAAGACAAATTTTGAGGAATTCACGACCTACGCAGTGCTAGTGGAAAAATTGAAACTGCAATTTCCTTGCCGAGGTGATTTTGCTCAAAAATTTTACTACAGAAGGCAGCAAAACAAGGAAACGCTGATTGAATATTTCTACGCCTTAGAAAACTTAGCTGTTAAAGCTAAAATCGATGATGAAAGATTCATAAGGCATTTTATTACATCTATGAACCAGCATCACCAGTGGCTGTTGGCATCGAAGTTATTTGCATCTAAAGAGGAACTTAGAAAAACAATAATGCAAATGGAGGACATATTTAATTGCGACAACACATATGCAAGAAATGTAGAATTGCCAGTTTTTAATCCAGATGTAAACTTCGAAGAAATCAGGAACCGCGGTGATCAGCCGATGCACACACCACGATTCGATGAGTCGACACCGTTCGGGACGCCAGCTACAATAGCGCCACGCAGAGTGCACTTTGAACCAGAAGCACCACGCGAGTCACACGATCTTCGTCCTCGTCCGTGTCCACGCCCACGCCCTTGGACACCACAAGAAAGTTCGCGAAGGCAGCAAGGCGCAGCGACGTCCAATGAACGTTATCGATCCGATTATCGAGAGGTTACTCCTTCTTCATCAAGGCAGCACCCAAACTTCACGCCGCGTCGTTAGTAGATCGGGATGCGACAGGCGGCATGGATTCAAACCCGATCCTTGTAGATAAGTCTAGGGATGTTTCTGTACCGATTATTCCAGTGGTAATAAATGGTATTATTTGTGAAGCACTCGTTGATTCAGGTGCGAGTGTCTCTTGTATCTCCAGATCCCGGTGGGATAAATTATCCTTGGATTCTCAAACGCACGGACCTATGGCCTTGCGAGCGGTAGGCGGTTATGCAATCAATGTGCATGCCTCTGCCGAGGTAGGGATGCAAATTGCGTCAGTATATTATCGGCAACGCGTATTAATTATACACGATACGGCCGAAATAATCATACTGGGACAAGATTTTTTACGAGAAAACGAAGCAATAATTGATTTCGCAAAGAGTCAGCTGACACTGAAACAAATTAGTTCGGTGCCTTTCATCTCACGTCATAATGAGAAAAAAATAACTTTTTCTATATGTGCTCATGATCCTAATGAGTTTGTATATAATGAATCTTCTTTGAAGAAAACTGATTATATTTATTTTACAGATTGGGTGCAGCGCAATGAAAACTATTTGTTAAACCTTAACGACGAGAAACCGGTTGTCTTTGACGTGAATGATGGATTGACGGCCAAGCAAAAGACAGAATTGGGTGGTTTATTGAAAGGGTTCCGCGACACTTTTTCTTTTGCAACCCGAGAATTGGGATGTTATAAGGATACTTTTATTTCAGTGAATACCACGGATGATGAACCAGTTCATAAAGCACCGTATCGGGTGTCGAATAAACAGAGGCAAATAATTGATGCGCAAGTACAGGAGATGTTGGAAAATGGCATAATACAGGAGTCAAGAAGTCCTTATGCTTCACCCGTTGTGTTGGTGGACAAGCCGGAGGGCCCACCAAGATTTTGTATCGATTTTAGAGCGCTAAACAAAAAAATAAGGATGGATTCGTACCCGATTCCAAGGACGGATGATTTGCTTGGTTGTTTACAGGGAGCCAGATATTTTGCTGACCTTGATATGAATTCAGGGTATTGGCAGTTAGCTCTGGGTGAAGGCAAAGAAAAGACGGCCTTCGTGACGCATACGGGGCTATATGAATTTAATGTATTGCCGTTTGGTTTGAAAACGAGTCAAGCCATGTTCCAGCGAGTGATGGACAAGGTGCTTGCAGGGTTGAAATACAAAAAGGTGGTTGTATACGTCGATAATATTTTGGTTTATGGAAAAACGTTTGAAGAATTTGTGTCGGCATTGGAAGAGGTTTTATCGCGGTTAAAATCGGCCAACTTAACCCTAAAACCGAGTAAATGCAAATTTGGGTACCAGAAAGTGACAGTTTTGGGACATGAGGTGTCAGCAAATGGAATTGGGCCCGATGTGAACAAGATAAAGGCAATGAGGCAGATACAAACCCCAAGGAACGTAAAGGAGGTTAGATCAGTGCTGGGTTTGTACTCTTATTACAGAAAATTTATCGATAATTTTGCAGAGATCGCATTACCGATAACGAGCCTTACAAAGAAAAATAAAAGGTTTGTTTGGGCAGAAGAAGAACAGAGAGCGTTTGACAAATTGAAGGAGAAAATGTGTTCCGCACCGGTATTGGCATATTTCTCTAATGATAAGGATGCGATAACGAGAGTGTTTGTCGATAGTTCCGAGAAGGCGTTGGGAAGTTGCCTTTGTCAGGGCAAGGAAGGTGAAATGAAGCCAGTTGCATACGCCTCAAGAAAATTAAGTGCCGCTGAACAAAGATATTCAGTGACAGAGAAAGAATGCCTAGGATTAATATGGGCGATAAATTATTTTAAGCACTATTTGTGGGGAATGAAATTTCAGGTTGTCACTGACCATAGAGCGTTAATATGGTTAAAAAGCAAGCGTGACATGAACGGCAGACTCGCCAGATGGGCTTTATCAATACAGTCCTGGGACTTCGATATTGTATACTGCTGTGGCAAGGATAATGTCGTAGCCGACTTCTTGAGCAGAAATCCGTTGATCGAGAACCCGAGTGCAGAGTGTATGGAGAGAATTCCCGAACAAGAAGACGGATTCGTCTTATATGCGCTGAATAGCGATAGTATGAGGACGGCACAACGAACTGATTCATTTTGCCGCCATATCATGGATCGCGTCTTTTATTTTTGGCAGGGTTTTTGAAGAGTCGAAGTTTGCTATGGCAAGTAGCGCAGACGATGCCGATGACGCATGGTACGTCACTAACACAAGTTTTGGCATCAGATGCGGTATTGTCACAGGAAATTATCCTGTAGAGCAGGACGATCCCCCTTAATGTATTGTTCCCTCCTTAGGTAGTCATTAGGGTTTCGTATAGGATAGCATAGGTAGGGACCTTGCTTCCAGAGGGGCGAGGGATGTAATGAAAGAAGGATGTGGCAGTACATACTCCTTTCATTGTTTTCTTTCTTCTATTTTGTTATGTCGAAATGTCTCGAAATCTTTTGAATAAAAAAAGATTTCGAAATATGGAATGCCCGCCGGTGGTTTTCAGGGGGACGCTCCAGAGTCTCCAACGGACCGCGTTGGCATTCACATGTGAACTAATGTATATTTAAACGTTAAAATAAATGAAAGAATATATTAACACTGCAAGACGTATACTTTTATTCTACGTAGCTTAGTTGAAAGTGCATAAAGTATTACGCTTAGGAATAGGCGCCTCCCAGGCTTACAGTACCATCATACTATACACATACAACCTTATACACGGTACCACCATACTATACAACAAGCGAGCGAGATGATGCCGCCCGCGCCGCCCGGCCCCTCCGCCGCCGACTGCGAGCTGCTACAGCGGCCCGAGGCGCAGGCCATCATACACGGTACCATCATACTATACACATACAACCCTATACACGGTACCACCATACTATACAACAAGCGAGCGTGATGATGCCGCCCGCGCCGCCCGGCCCCTCCGCCGCCGACCGCGAGCTGCTACAGCGGCCCGAGGCGCAGGCCATCATACACGGTACCATCATACTATACACATACAACCCTATACACGGTACCACCATACTATACAACAAGCGAGCGAGATGATGCCGCCCGCGCCGCCCGGCCCCTCCGCCGCCGACTGCGAGCTGCTACAGCGGCCCGAGGCGCAGGCCATCATACACGGTACCATCATACTATACACATACAACCCTATACACGGTACCACCATACTATACAACAAGCGAGCGAGATGATGCCGCCCGCGCCGCCCGGCCCCTCCGCCGCCGACCGCGAGCTGCTACAGCGGCCCGAGGCGCAGGCCATCATACACGGTACCATCATATTATACACATACAACCCTATACACGGTACCACCATACTATACAACAAGCGAGCGAGATGATGCCGCCCGCGCCGCCCGGCCCCTCCGCCGCCGACCGCGAGCTGCTACAGCGGCCCGAGGCGCAGGCCATCTACACGGTACCATCTTACTATACACATACAACCCTATACACGGTACCACCATACTATACAACAAGCGAGCGAGATGATGCCGCCCGCGCCGCCCGGCCTCTCCGCAGCCGACCGCGAGCTGCTACAGCGGCCCGAGGCGCAGGCCATCATACACGGTACCATCATACTATACACATACAACCCTATACACGGTACCAACATACTATACACATGCAAGCAACAGTGTTCGCATTGTTGTGTTCCGGTGTGGGGATAAGACAACCGGTGAAATTACTGGCATAGAGGCATTCCATCTTAGTCCTCAGGGTTGGCAACGCATTTGAGGTCTTGGGATTATAGTCTTGAGTATTCAAATGTCTATGGGTCTCAGATTCCACTTACCATCAGGTGGCCTGAGAGCTCGTGTGCCTTCTCCTTAAAAAAAAAAAAAACTTTGTAAACCACTACCACTGAAAGAAATAAAAGGCTTTTTTAATTTAATTTAATAATTAATGTAACACAACCGTTTTACAGGGCTGAAAGCGGGCGAGATCACCGTCCAGAACCTGATGCAGCAGCTGGGCAACCCGGGCCTGCAGTCGCGCCACCGCGAGGTGCTGCTCACCATCCTCCGCCTGCACCAGCAGCAACGCCAGGTCAGTGCTGGGGACTTGTTCCGTCACGCCATACACCCGTAGAAGACTGCGGACCAAGAACCACGACCATAGTTCAGCGCAGTCAACCATACAAACAAACTAAGACTGAAAAAGTTCCGTTGTGTGACGAAAAGTATACCTTTACTTGGCAGAATTTGATTTAACCGAATTTCATCTGCTATAACCAAACACTGGATTGACGGGGGCAAAAATGTACCAGTTCTAGTGATTCATTAAACATCGACTAAGTTTATCGACATCGATAGAAAGCAATTTTTAATCATCATTATCGTATCTGATTTCCAAGTTTGAATACATTTTAATTATGTGCAAACCTCTTTGAATATGTTTTTTTAGTAAAAATTATTGCAACTATAAACAACCGGTATCTCACATGGACTCTGGACTCGAGTCATTTTTGACACCCGTTGAAATTAGATTGAATAACAATTCCTAAACAAGGCCCCTCTCACTAGAGCCATGTTTATTTTAAATAAAGTAGCTGAGAAGATTGATTTGTTCTCATGTTCCTTGTGTGAATTCAATAAAGTGACTCTTTATGTTTTAATGTATAATGTGAATAGACAATAAGTTAGTTTATAAGTATAATCTACCGACTTATTTGTTCAATATTTTGTTGGTGCACTATCGCATTGGGTGTCCTGTAATGATAGTGTAATGTATTAATAAATAAATAAAAAAATAAATAATAAATAAAAATTCATCCAGTATAACAGTATTTTTGTATTAAAGTCGATTAAAAATGCCTCGCAAGAAAAAAGATCGTTTATCTTCATGGAAAGCTGATCATTCATATATAGAAGATAAAGTACTACTTACTTTTGCAAGAAATGTAAAATCCATGTCACGATAAACTTGTCGATATTTAATGAATCACTAGCGCTAGTACATTTTTGCCTCCGTCAATCCGATGTTTGGCTGTAATGTTCAAATGCAATAATATTGTTTTTTTTTATAATTTCGTATGCCATACTCATTGTTTACCATATTAATAAAATGTCAGAATCTTCGTCTCAAATAATATTAATTTAATTTAATTTAATTTTTCAGCAACATTTTAATCCATAATCATCACATGTCATAGTGTCATTTGCCATCCATGTATAAGTATAACGCTACTCAGTGGGTATAATGTAGTACTGTTATAATCTGGAATACGTATTGCAATGGTGGGGTATGATTATAAAAATATACTTTTACAATAGAAAAAGCTGTCATAAATGTTTGTTTTGTATTACAGCAACAGCTGGGCGGGTCGCCGCTGCCGGGCGCGCAGCACCTCTCCGTGCCGCACCACCAGCCGCTGCGCCTGTCGCCGCTGCCGCACCCCGGTACACACGCGCACACGCACACACACGCGCACACACGCACACACGCACACACACACACGGCGACGTCACGTCTTAGCTCAGGCACAGACCACAGACGAGTATGACGTCAAGACGGTAAACAATACAGAGGAGACGAGGTGCCATAACGACGCTTCTGTACATCCTGGACGATCCATAACTAATAGGACAGTTAACACACTATGTATTATATTAGACTAAAGAACGCTTGCGACTTTGTACGCGAAGAATTACTTTCCCGCTGCCCCGCATTTTTACCCTTTAATTGTCCTCAAAATTTTACCTTCACCAATAGGAATAGTAATTCTGTAAACGCATTTAGCACAATCAGGCCGAGACGTTTACTAGTGTATTTAGATTATTAGTACACGTTTAAATTTACACACGTTTTTTAAACACGTTAGTCTGCTTAACACCATAACTAGACCCCACTATCGAAGGTACAAATTGGTAGCTGTCAAGTTCTTAGGGATGAGTTAAAATGATTTTGAAATAATAGCTATATCGATAATTATAGCTATATGTCGTATTTTTTCTTTACCATAATGAGGGTCTAGGACTTTAATTAAACTTGTTTATTTAATTACAAAATGAATGTGGTAAATATTTTTCATTACTATAAATAAAAATCATCAATCTTTCATCATTACTAACAAATATCTTCATAGCACGAACCATTCATAAATGATTTAAATTTTAAATAATCAATAAATCTCTCTTTTATGTCCACCAAAAGAGATATTAATGTGATCTAGTGCAGTCATGATATATTTAACAATAAACCCAATGTCCTATCTATTCTTCTTTTTTTCATGGATCCCAAAAAAAATATTTGTTAAATTGTAGTCTAAAAATGGTATAGGTATCTACGTATAAAACTAGTTGCACAGAAAAAGTAAGAATATCGATATCTACATCATGAATATTTTTACTCATCCCTAAGAACTTGACAGCTACCAATTTGCACCTCCGCTAGCGGGGTCTAACCATAACACAAGTCTTCCACAACTTCTCCACACCAAGATCAAGTTATAACGATAAATACTCATTTCGCAACAAGTGAAACAATACTAACTGCTTCAGTTATCAATTATCATCAAAAATCGGTTCTCTGCCTTTTCGCCGACAAATCTTTGACAAATGCATCGTTTCGCAGCCTATTCATAATTTGCCAACCCGCTTTTTTCTCTGTAACTACAAATATTTCAGGATTTTGTATAAAACTAATCTAGCCTAACCAGCCCCCGTGTGGTGGCCGGGTTAGAATAGTGCCACTCCATGTCTTCCCGTGGATGTCGTAAGAGGCGATTAAGGGAATAAAGGCTTGTAGTACTGTTAGGCGATTGGCTTGCAACCTGTGACTGATACACTGGTGAACATCTTAGCCTGACTATGCAAAATGTGGTTACAGAATTATCAACAAGTTTAGAGTTGTTGGTATTCTGTTGCTCTGCCTACCCCACTTTGGGAATAAAGGCGTGGCGTTATGTATGTATGTAGTCTAGCCTAACCTATAGGGTTCTACACGATGGTCCTGAAATTGACCCAGAATGATTTATAGTTTTGGAAAAAAACGCGGGGTGTCAAATGGTTTGTCCATATTGGCTCATATAAAATTGATCTTTCAAATTTTTGAACAAATAACGAGTTGTGACTATACTCATCGTTTGTCTGAAAAAATTGCGCT
Organism: Acleris holmiana; assembly: GCA_949316455.1. Classification (NCBI taxonomy): domain Eukaryota; kingdom Metazoa; phylum Arthropoda; class Insecta; order Lepidoptera; family Tortricidae; genus Acleris; species Acleris holmiana. The sequence continues at coordinate 15,022,029 of OX438783.1, forward strand.
GATATTTTTTTGTTCATTTTTAATATTCATAATCATCGCAACTCCTAAAGTGAATTTTACTAAAACCGTTCTGATTTTAGGACGTTTAGAAAACAAACCTAACCTAACCTAACCTTATTTACCAGTTGGATATATACTAAATCCTGAAAATAAACAGGTGCATGATTAATATTGATTATGAAGAGTGATCATTATGGTGTAAAATGGTATGAGATAGATTTCGGAGTTCCAATAATCTAATTTTCAATTTTATATGAACTCTGGCGCACGCGTTTGTCAAACGTTGGTTATGAACAGAGGGTGGGATTTATCATGGCAAAAATTGAAATGTCATAAGGATATACATTTTGCTTTATCGACTTTTCCAGTAATCGATATTGTGTAATAACTAATCTCTTTGTTATTTAGTTTTGCTTTTATATTAAAATGTAAATTTCGTTATTGATTAGCATTTAGTTATTGTTTCGAACAATGCGTGAAGTTTTAAGATTTAAGTTGTGAATATTGTTATTTTTGTCTAAAACACATATCTTAAATAACAAATGAAAATAAATCCACATCGAAGACATTGAACTATAAAATAATAATGAAAACTACACCTACATTTACCAAAATCTATATTAATCTAGAAGACCGCTACCTTGTTAATATTGGAAAATTATTTTGCTAAGTGTAATGTATAGATAGGAGGTGTGATTCAATTTGGTAAAAGATCTTGTGCTACGTGAAGCAGGACTACTTGTCGATAGTCGATACAATACAACGTTCTATCCTTATCAATTTTTGCCTTGAGGAACTCCGCCCTCTGGTTATGAAATGTTAGGATCCTTCAAAATTCCTATTGGCTAATGACGTGTGTCGAAATTGTGCTTGCCTGGAGCAGCATTTTGCGCGTCGCCCATCATGCCGACCAGCCCCAACACGCTGGCGGTGCACCACGCAGGTACGGGAGCATGCCACCATGTGGGTACCCATTGTTTTATCCAAATGGGTCATACACACTCTCAAAAACAAAAGTGCTCTTTCCTGTGAGCGATAGTTAAAAGAAGAGACGAAACGGATATCCGGTAACTATTAGGTATCCAGCCGGATGCCGGATAGTAAAACACCAAGACGAATGAAAGAAAGTCCACTTTTTTATATTCAAAGTTAATTAGCGGTTAATAATGATGCATGAACACAATTCTCTCTGCGTTTATGGGTAAAAGTCGATTGCGCTTGTTTTCATAGACAAGACCGGCGTCAGAAAATAACCTCTCCTTTGGATATTGTGTCGCATTGACCGACCACCAAAGGCAAGGGTCGGAAGTATGACCGACACGTACAGCATTCAAATAATAGTCAAGTTCATTAGAAATCGCGTTTTTATCTTGATTCTGATTCTGCCCGTTAGGAACTAGGTCAATTTGTGTGACATTGTCCCGTGATATCTATTTATAAGTCCTGCCGGATATCCGGCCAGCCGGCTTGTGAGCCAGCCGGATATTCGGTATCCGCCTAAATCACTATCCGTGTCATCCGTAGTTAAAAGCTTGTGTGCATATAAGTAAGGTCTAAAGCAGTGCTGACGCCGTTTATGCGGGAATGGGCTTAGCCTGAAAATTAGGCCTTAAAAACGTTAACTTCCGGCGTGTCCACAGGAAAGACGCTAACCTAAATCTGTGTATGACCCAAATACCTTTCAAAGAACCTATCATTACGAAGGGGGCACGCTGCCCTGATAAAAACAAATGGCAGTGTCTCAGCTAAAACTCCTGTAGCAAAAGCAACCTTATAACTAACAGAAAGGTAGGTGTCCTAATGCTCGTCGGTGCACTAGTAGTTGTCACCATACTTCGAAATGCGATAAACAAAATAAGATCAACATTACTTTTATCACCAACTCCTTTTAGCGATGAGAAATGTGTTGACTTTTGATATTTCACACGCCTATTTTAAAATATAGAACTTTATTTCAATTTAAAGCACCTGACAGTCGTACAATCCGACTGACTAACATTTTTGTTCATTTTGAGAAATTTTGATAATGCTCACCATATAAAACAAATTCCATTTAACAAAAGTAAAGGTCACATCTCCCAAAACACATGAAAATAAATACTACGTCTACCGTATAGGATTGAATCTGCTTTGGTTATTGAATTTGAGATACTGCCTTTTGGCATATGAGTAGACCCCGGATTTTAGTGGCAATGACGTCACAGTAGGGTAGTTTGGGGAGTATATGGAACGGTGTTATTTAATACAATTTGTTAATTAGTAACTTTTATAACTGAATTATTATTATTAATTAGGCATTCGCGACCAAAAATATTATTATTACCACAAGTCATTCATTTATTCTGCACGAAAGACGACAAAGAATGTATAAAAAGTTGAGATTAATAAAAAAAAATCGGATTTGCCACATTGCGTATCATTAACAATCTTAACGCACGTCAAGAAATACAAATTAATCGAAGGAACCATAACAAATCCTGCTTTGATAACCGCAAGCTTTTCAAATATGCACCAATAACATCTATCGAATTTTAAAGAAACTTAGTAAGTGATTTAGAGCAACTTTTGATTAGTTAACGAAAGAACAACGTCGATAAATTAATCAATTGACAATTGACTTACCTATAAGCAATTTAAATCGTGGCTGCCTGATAATGAAATTTTAATTACATAGAACACCAATAAACTAGGTTGCCCTATAATTAACACCGTTCCATTTACTCCCTAAATTACCCTATTGTGACGTCATTTCCACAACGATCCGGGGTCTACATATGAGGGTAGATCGGTGACTCGTGATCGTAAGGTACCGAGGTGTACCAATGAGTTGTTCTAACTTGAGTACATCACCCGATGCTCTTACGGTGAAGGAGAAACATCGTGAGGATACCTGCACATTTGAACAGCTGTCTAAGACAAGTCACTGTAGGTAGGCCCAAAAAATCCTAAAGGAGTCGAAGTGTCTCCGAAAGCGCTCAGCTGTAATATAATATTAGATTATTGATCGAACCTAATCTACGTTAAATTCGATGCAGTTAAATTCGATGAAATGATACAGTCGATGAAGTGAAATTCGATAAAACAATGGGTTACCAACAAATTACGTTTCGTTTACTTCATGTTGTCAAGTCAGATGTGTAGAAGCCATTGAAAATCAGCTTGGGGGGTCGCTGCGGCGTCATGCTGAGTGGCACACTTGAGTTTTTATTTTTATTATCTTTCATTTTGCACTTTTTATGTGTTCTGTGTTAAATGTGTAAATTATCTATGTTTATAAATGTCCAACGTCTTACAATACTACATGGCCCCTATTTCACTGTGGTGAAACGATATTATTTTTGTCGTGTTTCCGTATCGTCAACGTTTTGATATCTCCTATGCACTTGTCAGTAATGGCGACAGGGTTAAAAAACAATACCAAAACACGTCAAAGACAGAATCTCAGCCCTGTATCTCTTGATAAATGGTGTCTCCGTGTTTTACAGAAAGTCATTTGATAGAAAGCTAATTTCTGCTAAAATTTTAATGTATTTACATTATCTTAAGCATGAGTTATGTATGTTAGGTTAGGTTAGACCTGTGACAACCAAAAATATTTAGAAAACGGTAAGGTTTCAGCCGAAATTAGCTTCGTATAAAATGAAAATTCTGTGAAGTTATACTGATATTGATGATGAAATGAGTTTCTGTAAAATCCAAATAAATACTCGGTTTTAACTTAAAGGATTTCGAACACACATCCACTCTAGCTTCAAATTGAGTGAGTATTAGTTGTGATGTACAGTTACCACACGGGATTGTTGAGCCACTTGCCACTGTTCGTAATTTGGCCGTGTAACGCAAATCGGGTTTAGTCGGTTATACTCGTACAAAAAGTCAACCAACTGCACGTGTAGCAACGGTAACCTAGCAACAGTTGTTGATTTAAAATTATATTTTTATGCAATTTAACGGTCGGCTAACACAAAGACTAAGCCTGCCAACCTGACAATAGAGTGATTACACCCAAAACCAACCAATTACAGAAACAGTAACCTAGCGACAATTGTTATCAGCGAAAAAATCATAATTGGTTATACGACGTCGGGAAAACTCGGAGTCCACGACTTTACCCGATCGTTATTTACGAGTTTAATAATTAAATAAATTACCAATGTTTTGTCAGATTATTTTTGACAGTTGATTTGATAGAAATACCGAATGACAAAGATATAAATACACATTTCGTCCCTTAGCTTACAACACCGCTCAAGTCGAAAATGGCGGTTTTTACATTTGAAATTAAATTTTTAGAATTTAGAATTTGTTAAAATAAAGTAAATTGTCAAAATAAGTATAAATAATTATTTCTTAACCGCTAACTAGAGTATGTATTAAGTTATGACAGGAATAATCCCCAGATTTTTTAAAATAGACAGTTTTTTACGTCTCCTGTAAAGTTGGTAAAAATGACTTAGGCGGTGTTGTAAGCTAAGGGACGATTTTTCTTTTTCTGTTACACGAATATAGTCATGTCCTCATTCGTTATCAGTCGTTCACGACGATGTCACACGAGTGTGCCCGATTTGCTTTACACGGCTAAATTATGAACAGTAGCAAGTGGCCCAACAATCCCGTGTGGTGACTGTACCAAGGCAGCGCAGTTGAGCGGAGAGTGACGGTGGGCGATGGGTCGGCAGGTGCGCCGGCGCGCATCCCGTCGCCGCGCGAGCTGGCGGCGCACACGCAGTGCATCATGCAGAGCGCGCTCATCAAGAAGAAGCTCGAGGAGCAGCGCGAGAACTACCGCCGCCGCCACGACGCGCCCAGCAAGACGCCCATCTCCTTCACGCCCACCTCGGTCAGTGCCGCGCCGCGCCGCGCCGCGCCGCGCCTGCTAACACTACATGCACCATCGCAGATACAACTGCCCTCCCAAATGCTACCCTATTACTATGGAGATACGATTGAATTTGCTATGGCTATTGAATCGGAGATACTGCGTGCTAGCTTATGAGGGCAGTACTATCTCCACACACACCTCGGTTAATCAGGGGTCGGAATAAATAGTGCTGATTAATCTTAACCTGGGTATGAAGCGCTCACGCACTGTGCGCGAGCAGCGACTAATCGAGTGTGCCTTACTCCCCTTGGTGAATAAACTACTATTTCATCACACATGCTCGAAATGGGTGTTATAACACGCAGGCGTTTAGGGCAGTTATAGCCTATTTACCTCCTAAGGGAGTTATGGGTTTAGTTTTAAAATATAAAGATTTGAAAATTTTATCGGTGTCCGAGCCTTGCTTGTGGCTCTTCTCTCTCGCTGGCACAGTGGTTGCAATATTGCAATAGTATTTTTAGAATAATTGGTATGTTACAGGTGCTACGTAAGATGACAGCGGACAAGGAATGCGACGCGCCGAGCCCCAAGCAGCAGTGGGCGGCGCCGCAGAAGGTGCCGCAGGGCCGCCCCATCGTCAAGGTACGGGGGGGGGGTGTCCTTCTGCTACCTATATACCTATTAGCCACGATTCCATCCGATGTCCCATCGGAAAGGTTGTTCAGTATGACCATCTTATTCACTTTTGGCCATTCCGGATCATGACCCCAAAATCACCCAGTATGCAATGTCAAGACTATCGCGTAGAACTCTATAGGCTGGATTACGTTAGTTTCATAAAAACCTTGAAATATTGACAGCGGTTTAGCAAATAGCAAAGGTACACTAAAAAACAAATATTGCTTGACGTGTAAATGTATTGTTTTTAACTTGGTCGCCGTTACTGTCAAGTAAATAAGAGCCATCAAAACGTTGACAATACGGTAACATGTCAATCTCAGCTTTTGTAAAAACCAGTGGTCTGAAATGAAATATTTAATAAGAGAAACAACACTCTAATGCATAGCGTATCGAAAGTGAAACGCTGTCTTCAAAGTACATATCCAAATTTGAATTTTGACGAAGCTACAAATTTTACTGCATAAGTTATACTTAAGTTGTTTCGAAAATTAACTTTAACGACAATGCAAAGTTTTTTTTAATTAATTATAGTTAAAATCTTCAAAGAAATACCGATTTTATAATAAATAACATGCATGAAGCCGTATAATATATGGCTTCCTACGCAATAAAGGGTTCTATTAAAATAGCACTTAACCGCGAAGACATTTTTTGGTTGTCTATGTGTTTGACCTGTGTAACCTGACCTTACCTGTCAGGTTTATTGAATAAACAGTGTAGTAGGTCTTCCGGTAACCTTCGGGGAGGGAAGATGGCCGATTGAAAGATGTCCGGCTTTTGATTTTGATTTATTCTGTTTACTGCTTTACTCTACTCACTTGACATTGGCGGAGATCACTGCGCACATCGCGGTGGACCGCCATTAATAAAAAAGAAGAAGTGTAGTATGCCTGATGGTTGATGGTCGGTCGCAGGGCAACCAGAGCGGCGCGGCGGTGGGCGCGGGCTACGCGCCGAGCCCCGCCGACTACCCGCACCACTACCAGCAGCAGGTACCGTCTAGCTCAGAGGCTCCCAATACCATATAAAAAATAAAAAAAATATTGTACAACAAGGCCTAAAACAAACCATTTTATCTAACACTTATCCCTGCCGGCTTGGATGAATAATTAAGTCGAGGATAAAATGGGTTTTATGACCGCGTTATACACTCTGCTTTTCACTTCGATAACGAAAACGCTTGTTGTGTTCCGGTGTGGGGATAAGACAGCCGGTGAAATAACTAGCATAGAGGCATTCCATCTTAGTCCTCAGGGTTGGCAACGCGTTTGCAGTCTTGAGAATGCGAATGTCTATGGGTCACAGTTTCCACTTACCATCAGGTGGCCTGTGTGATCTTTTGCCTTCTCGATGCCATAAAACAAGAAAAAAAAAAACGAGGAATGACAACAATGACAATGTAAAAAACTTTTTCTTGGATCTACCTAGACGACAATGTCTGTTCAATATGTTCTTTCGCACTCCTTCCATTAGTGTGTTAGGTGTGATCATTATTTCCTCTTCACTTGATGACATGTTAAACTCCGTAACACAGCAAATTTTGCAAAGAAAACAACTAATTAGTAGTCTAAGACAAGACAAAAACCTCTTTCCCGCCACACTATTTTTTTTTAAATATTGTTTTTTAATTTTCTGCATGAGGTTTTTAACTTAGGTCGAACGCAATACTGCCAAGTCATACGTTAATTGTGTAATGTTTTTTATTGATAATGCTTATTTTTAATAGTTTATTTCTTTTATAATAGATGCAAAATAGAAGGCAAATAAATTAACGTTAATGTATTCAAATAACAAGTATATTTAATGTAGTCACCTCGTGACTAGACTAGTCACCTTGCGAAGTAAGCAACTAATTGATAGTCCAAAACGAGACAACAACCTCTTCCCGCCAATGCTCTTTTCTTTTTTTAATTTTTTGCATGAATTTTGTAACTTAGGTCGAACGCAATACTGCCAGTTTTGCGATGAAAACAATTAATGAATAGTCCAAAACGAGACAAAAACCTCTTTACCGCCAATGTATTTATTTTAAACTTTTATTTTTATTTTTCTGCATGCAACTTTTAACTTAGGTCGAACGAATTACTGCCAAGTGACCCGTTAATTTTGTATGTTTTTTGTTAATAATGCTTGTTTTTAACAGTTTAAAAATTCATTTGTGTTAGATGCATAATTGAAGGCAAATAAATTAAAGTAAATGCATTAAAATAACAAGTTTATTACTAAAAGACTAGGATTTTCATCCATTTTCAATATCAGTTTAAAATTGATGTTTCACCCAAAGTAAAAAGTGTTGTAAATTGTTCCAGCAAATGTCGGGCAGCGTGCGTCAGTTCCTACAACAGCAACAACGGCAGCAGGCGCCTAACTCGGTAAGTCATTCATAGACATATTATAGCACGCTAAGTGGTTGGAGACCTTAGATAATTATTTTTTGAATGCTCGAAAATGTTAACCTTACTGTTGTAAAACCAGCCCGCAAAGGTCTGAGTTCCAGGCCACGGCAAAATTTAAAAAAAGTTGTTATTTACTGGCAGAGGTCGCGAAAATGTATGTAGAATTACATACAGCGTTTTTTACTTTTTAAAACCATGTTTGGACTAGGATAACTAAATCCAAACAGCCAAACGTTCGTACAATCGAAGTTTATTTTACTTTTAAAATGTCACAGATATTACGTACGGTGTTTACAGAGTATTTAAATTAAAAGTGTATCAAATAGTTATTTTTTACATATTGCATTCATAAACCAACTAAATTGCCAAATCCACTTAATAAATGTTATAATTTTAACTCTTTATTTTTATATTATTCGTGAAAAACATCAATAAACAACAGGGAAATACGCACAAAAAAAATGTAGTCCCGAAATGGTCCCAACTCAGCATAATGCTGTTTAGTGATTTTATTTATTGGTACATTTTAATTTTATACCGTCATTCATATTTTTAATTTAAATGGCATCATGAGTTATGTCGATGATGATGGCCGCAATGTTTTTTTTTTCGAATTTAATATTGGTACTATGCGTAAAATATAAATAAGCAATTTTGTTATATTTTTGCGCATTGTTGGAGAAAAGCACTAAACAAGGCTCGGCCCGGTATATATGTAGCTCAATAGACCGCGGCTCCGTCCGCGTAGAAGTAATTTATCCCCTTATTCCCTCAAGGACTGTCCAATTTTTCAGGATAAAAGTACCCTATGTCTTTCCCGGGATTCATACTATCTCTATACCAAATTTCATCTACATCGGTTCAGCGGTTTATCCGTGAAACCGTAACAAACAGACAGACAAGAGTTACTATCACATTTATAATATCAGTATGGATACTCGTCCCGCAACGGCCTCTTTCCCGGTCTCTGCAGTAACGTACCATTATGCAACTGTAACACAATGAAGGGCTCATATAACACTGCCACGCTAGCGATATCGGCAGTAAGTCGGCAAAAATGTAACCAAAAGCTCATTGCCACGATTCCGAATCTATGGTCAAATCAGTTTTGTCAAAAATGGTACAAACTTACTTCCGATATCGCTATAGCGCGGCAGAATACGAGTTACTGTTTACGATATAGGGGCTCGAGGCGTACTTGGGTAAGGACCAAAAACTTGTCCACGCTAACTCACTCGATTAAATTTTCTATGAAACTTTTCCGTGACAAAAATTAGCCATACATTTGTAGGGATAATTTTCGTGTCACAACTGAACTTTTTTCACTGTTGTTGTTTGTATGGTTAACTACGCTGAACTATGGTTTAACTATTTGGTCCTTACCCACTTGTGTCCCTAAAGGCGCAAGCCGCAAGCCGTTGCGTATGGTTATTGTTACGCCGGTGTTGTGGTTGCAGATAAACAACATGAACAACATGAACCACATGAGCAGCATGAGCAACATGACGCGCGGCATCGCCGGCGGCACCACGCTGCACCAGCTGCTCGTGCAGTCGCACCAGCGGAGCCTCAACGGTGAGTGAACCGAACCCGCTCCGACGGGCCATGCTGAATTAAAAGTGCATCGAGCAGACTTCGACCGTCCAGTGGCGCCCTCAACTGAACTATATTAGACATCAAACAGTGTTCAAAGTCATAGTCATAATTATATTTGCATTATGTGTCACATAAGGTCTTATGATACATGTCCAAAATAAACACACAATGCACTTCAATTTATTTGTATAAAATTAATTAAGATGGTAAAAAACTAATGTAAGTTACACATTTAGTTAATCTATCACTGACGTTCAAAGAAACACAATCAGTATGGGAACTATTTACAATCGGAAATTCTTTTTATTTGCTGTATAGTGTAATTTTCGATTAAATTAAAAAAATACCTGAACTTTCAATTTGTAGCAGGAGGTAAATAATCAAGGCAATCTAGTTTGAACTATATTTTATTCACTGCTCACCCATGGTCCGGTTTACTAATCTTTCTATTTCAAAATCAAATTTAACAGTCGACGGAGCTCCTATTTGTCTAAATTTCATTTTTGTTTGTTTCTTTTTTGAAAATTACCTGAGAAACATTCGAGAGCAGACGTAGTTGAACGTTATTTCCTTGCTGGTTAGATTCAAATTCCCACTCACAAAAAAATCCCAGTAGTTATGGGCCTCACGATGTTATAAGCTCGTTCTTTTCCTTAGGCTTTGAGGTTGAGGGTGGTTCTCCCTGGTTTGTGTCAATAAATTAGGATTATGTCTTACAAACTTACACATCTCAAAAATGTTCGTGTCAAAGTCTTTCTTCGAACAAAATGTGTTTTACAAGTTTCACTTTCATTTATATTAACGGCCACATAAAGGCAAAGGGTGGCCAAGATGGCCATTTTGAAATTAATCGCAGCAAAAAGTTTTCGGACGAGCCCGGAAAAAGTTAATTATTCGGGACAAGAAGCAAACGAACATAGATTTATCATTTTCATCAACATCTACCGTTGACTTCGTGTTTAACAGCCGGAATATATCACAATCGTTATAATACAAAGCGTTCCGCTCCCGTGAGCTTGATGTGTTCTCCGGACGGGTCGGGAGTGGTGCTTGAGAAGCCGCTTGAAGGAGGTTGTCGTTTGTAGAACTGGGAGGCGTGGTAGGGTCGGCGGGCGGCGACAACCAGCTGGCGCGGTGGTTCTCGCCGGAGCTGCTGGCGCGCGCGTCGGCCGGCAAGCTGCCCTCCGTGCACGTGCCCAACGCGCTGTCGCTCGAGGACCTGGAGCGCCACCACCACTCGCCCGCGCCGCCGCTGCGCAACTGAGCACCACAACAACTAGATATATTTGCGACCGACATTTTAGTGCGTACAAAGTCTTATGGGTGAGTTGATCATTGTTCTAAACAGGGCTCGGAACCGGTTTTGCTCTGAACTTTTCCGCGAACGTTTTGAGAACTTTATTTTAACCTTAATTAACCGGTTTAATCCACGAGCGGCGAGTCGAGAAACCGAAAGCTTTGCACTGAACAAAAACACTAAGCGGCTCTTGTTTATGGTGCGTGACGTGCGTCTGGTTACACCGGTTTTTTTTAGCTCGGTACCGGTTAATTTGTTAACAACTTTTCATAAATCCGGTTATTTAAACCGGTTTATGCGAACGAAACTGATATGAAAAGGTTTTGCGGCAAATACATGATAACGGTTTGAAAATTTTATCGATTTCCGAGCCCTAGTTCCTAACCTGTTTTTTAACTAAATTGAGTAATATATTGTAAATCTACTTGAGATATCAACACATTATAGAAGGCTACGCGTCAGCGGCCTGCGTCTACGTTACGAGTGTAACGGCACTCTGTTACAGAATAGATATTTTTAAACAATATGTTTCGATGGTGACAAAATCATCCATTGTGTAATAAGAATTAACTATATTTGTTACTCGATGGTTTTATTTTTATCATGTAGTTACATTTTAGAATTTATCTTTAAAGCTACTTTCTTATTTTTATGTGACTTAAATACCCATGTAGACAAAAAAATACATAAGCTTTGTAAGCCCTAAACTGTTAAGAAAATATGTGACCCAAAAAAATGTGATTCATTTAGTGTCTTGTCATATTGAACTTACCGATGATTATGTAAAAAGTATTCGCATGAATTGCGATAGTGACAGGGCTCTAACCGTACTCAACATTTTTTATTGGTCGACAGTGAATTAACTCTAGTGCCGCCAATGAATAAAAAAAAGCGTGTCTATGGTCGCTTGGCGTCTTGACGGCTCCCTCTAGCGTGCGCCCGGAGTGAGATGACGGCTGTTCTAAAGTGAACCGTTTCGATATTTGAATAGGATGAATCTGATTGTGAGAAACGTTTTTAGCCGAGCGTCCAACGGTCAATTCAAATCAGTTGGAACGGTTCGCCGTGTCAGTCGGTGTATAGGCTCCCTGGAGCCGAGTAAATTATTTGTGACTATAAAAAAGTGACTACACGACAGGCGACGTGATCGAGATAACGGTTACGGCCTTCCCGGACTGTATGTCGATGCGTGATCGGCCATTTCCCCGCATGTACCCCAAAATCGCCCATTTTTATTGTATATTTTCCTCTGTGCACTTGTTTTTTTAATCGGACTTGATTTGTTTGAAGCCTGAAAAGCTGGAATTTGAACGCTTAAGACAAAATACAAGATAATTAATTGGCTATGGAGTGAACCCAAATTAAAGATGTGAAGTTGCAAATTGTATTAACGATTTTTTTTTTATATTCCGTACTGAAAATATTGCCTGTAATTTCTCGCTATTTACCGGATGTCATCTGCCAGAAATGTTTAAACATAACTTTAGAACTCATTGTTTGAGATAATACGGTTATGCTCTTAAAAGTGGCCATTATCCATCTGTGTATTGCAGGAAAATGTGTTTTTTACTGATATTGGTTAGCAAAACCCTGAATATGACCTAAAAGCCTTTCAATCAGATGTATTAATATGCATCGGCAACTATCAAGAAGGTTATTTTAGTTAATATGATCAAGACTTGCTTAATGAACACAAAACCATGAATTACAACTGACATAAGGCATATTATGTGTTGCTTCATAGGCATTTTCACTTGACTTTAAATAACCAATGTACTCATTTTTGTTTGATCGAAAAATAGCTAAAATCGGAACACTGATAAGACTCCGAAAGTAAATTTTATTGTAAACGCAGCATGGTTTTTACTACAAAATTATAGAAACTGAACATTATGTATGTCCTATGTATCGCCCAACGTGACAAGTCAATGAATAATCAACTTTATACGATGTTTGATGAATTACGTTAGATCACTCGCGTACTAGGGCGTTCCATGGGATTGTTTTAATTGTAGTTTTATCATATATGTTTACAGTTTGTGCCGAGAATGTAATGCTAAAATTCATAAGTCGACTATGATATTGTTCAAAGGAAATGATGAAAGCTAGCTACTGTTTGCGAACTATAATATTCTATATTTAGTTGTCAAAGAGAAGTTCTTAAATTGTATTTGCCTTTTGGTGGCTTCCATACTATGAGTGTTTTAAATTTAAAAACACTGGAAATTGTGGTTCACGGAATGACACAAAACACCATTTTTATATTACATATTTATGTTAAACATCTGTAATCATGCATGACTATGATCACTCATTGACGATGATATCAAAAACATCCAAAGGAGTAGGACAACTCCATTTAAACCTTAAAGCAAGCTGCAGTATTTCTAAAAGTATACTGAATATTCATCGTACGCTAGCAACGTACTCTTATATCGTTTTGAAGATGCAGTTTTGGTATAGGAGAAGCTTAATAGCTCATTGCAACGACTCTGAACAAAACCTTACTTGAAAATGATGCGTTGTCAACTACTTTTATCATCATTTGAACATTAGCCACTTCAAATATCTAAATATAAGATGATTTAGAACGTTAACAGGAGGTGAGCTTCGTGCTTTCTGTTACGTGAGAAGAAAGGGATTCGGCCACTAAAGTACTGTTTTAAAATGTATCATTGAGTTACACTGCGTTGGTTCTAGCTCCATGCCTGAGCTTCATAAAGAAACTATGAATGTCGACTCGGTCAAGGGACCTTGATAGATTTAATATAGATCACCTGACAGGATCGCTTAAGTATTTAATTTGGTTAACCCTTCATAGAGTGTATACATTTTATTTGATTAATTATCAAGAGCCATTTTACACCGCCGGAGTCAATTTATTGTACGTTGGCAATGTTTATGGTTTCCTGAAAACTACAAGACTTCAGCAGAACTTTCGGTGAAATGATACATTCGGTGAAGCGTTTGACTAATTTAAACCCGAATCAGATGATCTCGGTGTCCATCCAAAATTCATGGGACGTTAAAACCGTCCGTTTAGACCGCATGACTTTTTTCCAAATGTTCTTGAGTTTTCCCTCAAAGAATCCCGATATCACTCTTTCTATACTTATTCCTATAAATTCTGTATACCAAGTAAGGTTTTGGAGCCGCTTCGAATACCAGTGACGAAAAAGATACCTCTGAGTTGTATTAGAAGCAATTTTATGCTGTAAGACCGTTCAACATTAAAACCGCAATAATTATACCTGCCAGTTCAACGGTACTGCCTAGTGCGGGGTAGCCGATGTTCGGGGTAATTTTTGATGTATTACTTTTAATAGTGAGTTTACTCTTAGATTACGTCGCATATCGTAAATGTATTTTTTTAACCCCGACTCGGCTCCCTTCCGTTATTGTCTATGGATGGAGATATACCTAGATATAATTAACATATTATGCCATGACTAATGAATGAGGCTATGAATGGAAAAACGAAATGATACATGAATGTGCCGCCTAATTTCCGATTTGATGAAAGTTATAGAATTAGATATATATCTGTACCACTTGAGGCTACTAAATATTCCCCGGTTGTAGCAGTTTTGAGACAAATTTTAATGCACTTCTTCTAAAGAGTTTACATCGGCGTATATTATAGTAGCCAGGAAATTATAGATGACTGAATTCTTTATCTTTCAAATGATTTCTGATTTGCGATGCGATTTGTAACGGTGTTCAAAGATACATTCGGCTGATAGTGTGACCGGTGATGATTCGAGCAAATGGGGGAGCGAATGCGTTAGAGTGAGTGGCTCAGCTGGATTATGAAGTATATATGTATTATATTATGTATATCTACGGTTGTGTTTGTTAGCATTTTTGTTACTACGTAATTTTCGAAAGGAGTTTAAGGATTTTCGTTTACTGGAAGGAAATGTCTTCGTTTGCCGTTGCGATGTAGAAACACTTTTGTAAACTGTTTTGGATTCCTCCGCGATCTACCGACCTAGCTGCGTTGGAACTCCACTGAAGGTATATTTTTTAAACGTTTTACGATTACCAGTGAGTACGACGTTCTAGCGATTTGTGGTTTTTTTGTTCCCATTGGTTTTTGAACTAGTTGAGGCCTGCGGGTCTGCGTCAATTATCATTTCTGAGACACCTCGGACAATAGTTAGGGTTTGTTACCGTCCAAGTGTCGAATGTCCGCTCGAGACAGCAACCAATCGCGTATACCTTTATTTCGCCTTATGCCTTTGTGTGAATGACCACAGCGGGATCCACGAGCCGACCGAGGCTGCCAGTAATACTGTCCTTCACCTACCCGGCTCATTCTTGGAGACAAGGAGAACAGCAATTATCGTCGACGGCACAATATTACTGACAGTTTCTGCCTTTATTAACCGATATTTTGGATTAGTGAGCGCAGGTTTCAAATGATAGTCGTTGATGGACTGGAAGTGTGAAGCAATCATGAGTTGCGAGGACGGCCACGCTGCGCCGCATTAGATGCGCCAGGCGATTTTGGTTCTTACGTAGTTGTGTATAGTGGCGAAATTTCAGTTTGTCGGGATCGGGTCGCGCCCCGGCGTCTGGCCGCTTACTTACATCAATATGTCTCCTGTAAGCTTTAAATTATTGATTAAAGAAAAATTTGAAAGTTTTTTACGTTGTTTTATTTCTTATTCTATACTATAATTTTACGCAGTCACGCTAATAGCGTTCTTGCGACTGTGCCCTTATTGCAGTATGCTTGCCTGGTACAAAATATACAGAGGTAAGAAAGGACCCACTTATTTTAATAAGGCTGTCTGTAAGAGATCGCTATTTAGCGATAAGACCGTCTATTGACTCGCTTAGTAACATTTTATTTGCATTTTACTTTTCGTGCTGTTATTGTACGTGGTGTTTAATAAAGAATATTTTGTATTGTAATGTATAAGATAAGAAGAAAAAACAAAAATATATGTATACTACGATCTTTTAAATCATGTTCCTGCTTATTGCTTTTAAACACGTTGAAGTCGTCCCGGATGCATCCCTATTTTTGTTCCACCTTTACATTATACTAGACCCGCCCTCGCTTCGCTCCGGGTTAAAATTATACATATAAACACTCCTCTTGAATCACTATCAATTAAAGAAAACCGCATCTAAATCCGTTGCGTAGTTTCAAAGATCTAATTGACGTGTTTTCCTATTGTCGACGTTTTGATAACTCTTGTTATTTACAATAATGGCGACTGTGACAAACGATTCTAGAACATGTCAAACGCGATATCGTTATAATATAACTCAGTAGAATAGAGGCCCCCAGGGCTAGTCGCCTTCTGTTTTAACCCGGCAACCGTACAGTTGCGTTGGGGTTGCGTTGTATTAAATCGTATTTATAGAACGTCCCACCAAAATTAGTTCGCCGTACGATTTTCATGTCTGATGTTGCCAATGGTGACCGATAGAGGGCAATATTCATGAATTCAGTCAGATCACGTACCTTCCGCCGACTTAGTCGCTTGGTAATTCCACTGACATCGACTAGATGGCGCTAGTGGTAATATTCTGTCTGATTGATTCGGGCTTCGTCAGCTACAAAGTTGATGAAGTAATACATATAACCTCGCTTGTTTTGCTCTTGTATCAAGATACAATCAACACGATTGCCTGATTAAATCATCGGTTACAGCTTAAGATTTGTAATTAAGCAATTCAATGTTTCACTGTTACTATTTGAAATGTCAAAATGACAAATATTATCAAAATCAAAACGTTTAGTGTTGCATTGTATAGGCACAGATTTGTTAATGCTCCCATCCTAATGTACAAAAATGATAAGTTTCATAAGTTAGGTTACTGTAGATTTTTTGTTCTGTATAGGAAGCTTCGGGGGGCCTCAACACAAACGATACACCAAATAAAAAAAAACTGCATATTATGTCAATCACCGCCGAGTCCTTCTTTACCCGTGGTCCTACTGTGTACTTCTAGTGACCAATGATTCCTATTTTAAATCAAACTTATTAGAGCAGGCGGAGCTCAGCTTTCGTGGAGCTCATATTTTTCATGGTTTCGGCCCTTCGGGCTATTGAAGAACTGTCATGTCCTAAACCTACCTCATTCTATCCCACTTAAATTACAAATGCGAAAGTTCGTGTGTGTGTGTTTGCTTGATACTCTTTCACCGTGCAACGGCTGGACGGATTTGGATGAAATTTGGAATGAAGATAGCTTATACCCTGTATTAACACAGACTACTTTCATTCCGGAACATTTTTAAATTTCCAGGGAATAACGATAATCGAAATTACGAGGACGAAGTCGCTGGCAGAAGCTTTAGTATTGAATATCATGAATAAACCCGTGATGCTGCTGTTCAATTCTATTAATTTACTGACCAATGATTTCTATTTCAATTCAAATTTAACAGAGTTGACAGAAGTCCGCTTTACTGTTAGGATTGCAGTCTTGGGATTGTTCATGTCTATGGGTCTCGGATCCTGTTATCACCAGATGCTTTGTCTTCTCATCACCATAAAAAAATTAACCTGTTACGGTTTGCCAATAATTATTTTTAGACTCGTCCATTGCATTTTTTAACGCGGTACGTACCCGGTGCCAATGGCTAAACCAATCACAAAACTCGACTCATTTCTATTCGTTCAAAATACTCTTATTTCAAAACGTTTTTACCACCTAACCAAACCATAGGACATCACAAGAAGAAGTGAAGTTCATCCAAATAAAACTTTTACAAACAACTTTTTTTTTATTCACCAATGCTTTACACAGCTTTTCTTATTCTACATAACCCAATACAAACATCCCAAAACATTTCAGTCACAGTCAAGATTAATGGTCATATTTGGCTTTCCCCACCTGTTCACCTGTTCTTGCCACTGAGAACTAAGTGGCATCTTTTCCCATTATATGGGAAACTTCATTCTGTAGTTAGTGTGAAATGGGAAATAATGTAGTGTACACGGTAACTCTTCACTTCATCTAATTTCACTTCATCAAATGCATCATTTCATAGAATTTCATTTCATCGAACGCTATGTTCTGCTGAAACCATAACTTCAGGGTATCTTAAACATAAATTACGTAGGTTAGGTTATGTTACATGTTTAAGATACCCTGAAAACGTTATGGTTACAGCTAAAAATAGCGTTCGATGAAATGAAATTCGATGAAGTGATACATTCGATGAAATGATAGACACCCAGTTGACCCAGTTCACACTATAGTTGTGGAAGTAAATGTAGGATGATCCAAGTGACGGCTCATATAAACAAATACATGCTACACATTTTTGACGATTAATAAATTGAAACATTGATACAAATCTAACAACGACGTTCTGTAATTTAAATGATTGATTAAGCACCTCATTTCGAACCGCCGAGTTGGAACCATTTCGTGACAGCAGGCCTTTTGTCTATCTAATATTTTGTACCTTTTTGTTTGTCTGCTTGACACGAACAACATTTATGTTCTTTCTTTCTTTTTGACGGGCACGTTTGAAACTACGAAATACAGCTGTCACAGGATCGTTCTAATTCTGATTTTAATTAGGTACTTAAGATGTATTTACGCCAGAAATAAATCCCACGGTCAGTGGGACCACAACTGTTCGGTAAAAAAGGGTTTTTTTCCTCGAGGACTAACCAGAAACACATGGGTTAGAATTATAGGCATGTCACATGTGTGCTACGTCGGTAAGCCAATGTGGTGACCATAGTAACTTTTAATCTCGTGTCTTTAGTATGAAGCAGGAATTCAATCCCGGGATTGTATGCCCCAGTTATTGTCTTTAGCAGCGAGGCAAGGCGACGATTGGATTGGAGTTTATTGAAATGCATATGCCAAAATTTCAATTCTCCCCTAGCGCATCTTCCTTCGGTGGAAATGGAATGGATTGCAGACGATAATTTAAATATTTTGTTGTAATTAATCTGTATATCCGAAGTTTATCACTTCTATTAATATTCATCATGAAACCGTGATGTCATTTTTTTCTGGAATGGAGCAGCGCAAGATTTTAATTTTCTTCTCGCTTCGTCTCGTTTTGTCTTGCCTTATCGGTGGTCAGAACACGTTGTCATAATCCCAATAATGTACAAAAAGCCTATACTTAAATATTTACTTTATCTTATCACTCTTTATCATTAAGCCGTAAGCTAGTAGCTCTCTTTTTGCCTAAAACATAGAAAAGCCCGTCTTCCTTTCAATATGTATATCAGGACCTCTATTTACAGCGGAAAACCATTTTGCTTTTGGTGTTTTGGTATTGTTTTTAACTCGGCCGCCTTTATTGTGAAGTAAGTAAGAGCTATCCTGACGTTGACAATACCATTACACCTCAAAGGCAATATAGTTTTACCCAGTAGAAGAGATCCTGTTCATATGTGTCATGTGTCTTGCGAGTTAACTTCCTAACACTGGATTCCTTTACCCAGATGCTGCGGTTCAGTACAAAAAGAAACCCATAACGTCAGATTACCCTGGGATTTAACATTCACTGTGATCTCAGTGACCTGGAGGCATCCTGGACGTCAATTTGTAAACGAAGTCACCGGGTGACCTTACATTATTAATAACAACCAACAGGCTGATTCAATCTACTCCCTGATACGGTCTACAACAAAAGCTTTCACAAAAATAAATTTGAAGACTTGTAAACTCAACACGAAATAGGTATTACTTGAAAAAAATAATTTGCGGCAATTTTTCGACAAAAGCTGTAACTTATCAAAGTTATTCACGATTGTGGTATTTTTTTAGTCTTATTTTTATCATAAGATAACCTCGCTGAATATAACAAAGCCCAGCCTTACAAATATTCAGAAACAAAGAGTTAGTAGACTACTGCCCTGAACGACATGAATAAAACTAAACAAGGTCGAATGACGCAAAACGAGCAACTATTGCTTTTCCATTTTTTCCTGAATGGTAGATTCTTGAAATGGCAGATACTTAAAACGGCAGATATTGTATATTTACCTACAAAATACATACTTAGATTGGAATAGAATTGAAAAATAATAATTATTAATTTGAAATTAGACAGTAAGTATATACGGAGCTCCTATTTCTAGGCGGTTTGGCCCTCCGGGCCTGCTGGAATACTTGCATAACCTAAAATTACCAACATATATTATATTAAAGCTTTTAAATTAAGAAGGCAATTCAATATATTTCTTCTTCAATTTAAAACTGTACTTTGTTCATAGAAGAAAATTGAGTTTGTTCTAAGTTTGCACTTAATTATGTTAATTTATTTATTCAAAATAAACTGTCAATACTTTTTAACAAAATTCAATTATTTTATACATTAGTTATCAGTAGGTACATCTGTCCGCTTTAAGAATCTGCCATTACCAGAATATGCCGTTAAAAGAAGCTGTTGTGTCAAGAATCTGCCATTCAGGTAATGGGGGGTTGCTTTTCCGGCTTTTCCTTCTATTTATGATTTTGCTTTCAATATTTTTTCTTTCTGTATTGTTGTAAATGGGGTAATAAATGTTTTTGCCTTTTGTCTTTCTTGACACGACTTTAAAACACAAAACATAGTTTTTAGCGAACATTTGGATCATGTTGACACTTTTCTTCGAATAGCTCCCGCATTTACCAACTATAGTCGCGCTTATACTCTTTGGAGGGCGCGACCTCACTGCCTAAGATCGACTAGCGACTGCCGATTCACCGCGACCCCGGCCCGTTGCGCGGTTGGATGGGATATCTCGGGCATGCGCAGTAGCGCTGGGCGAAGTCCGCGCGGAATCGATATGCCAGTAACCATGACACGTAGAATGTTATGCGTAAGTATACAATATAAAATACAAGGTTTGTATAAATTAAGTATCCATGAACAGCCAAAGACAGGTGTAATACGCGTTTGTATGATCTGGCTTCTGCATCTACATGGGGCCTGTACTTTTGACCAAATCATCATTTGGCGAACTATATCATTTTGCAAAAACGTATTTGTGCTTAAACCGCTACATTATACTGGGTGATTTTGGAGTCATGATCAGGAATGGTCAAAAGTGAATAAGATGGTCATACTGAACAACCTTTCATACTACATACTGAACAGCTGTTCCATACATTAACTCTCAATTAATTCACCGTTAATGTATGGGACAGCTGATATTTTTGGCGATTTCGGGGTTGGTCCTATCGGAAAAGTTGTTTAGCATGACCATCTTATTCACTTTTGGCCGTTCCGGATCATGACCCCAAAATCACCCAGTATATATTCCATGGCCTTATTGAATGTTAGGTTAGATTACACTTTTATCACAATATAAAACTAAATAATGCGGCGGGAAGTAGGTACCTCTTTGCCAAATGCAAGTTTTTCAAATGATGATTTGGTAAAACATTAGGGAACCACATTATCATATTCATTTGCCTTTGGACTAGCATTAAAATCACTTCGGATGATGTATCTTTATTACTCTAATATACCTAGCTACGCGATGGAGAGTTAGGCACAATAAAGAATAGAACTTCTTTAGTAAACGTATTTGTGTCACGCTGTTTTTATGAAGTAGGTATATACGGTATAAGCTGAGAATAGTGCCACTCCATTCCCGTGCCGTGTGGTTGCCGGGTTAGAATAGTGCCACTCCATTCCCGTGTGGTTGCCGGGTTAGAATAGTGCCACTCCATTCCCGTGTGGTTGCCGGGTTAGAATAGTGCCACTCCATTCCCGTGTGGTTGCCGGGTTAGAATAGTGCCACTCCATTCAGGTGTGGTTGCCGGGTTAGAATAGTGCCACTCCATTCCCGTGTGGTTGCCGGGTTAGAATAGTGCCACTCCATTCAGGTGTGGTTGCCGGGTTAGAATAGTGCCACTCCATTCCCGTGTGGTTACCGGGTTAGAACAGTGCCACTCCATTCCCGTGTTGTTGCCGGGTTAGAATAGTGCCACTCCATTCCCGTGTGGTTGCCGGGTTAGAAGTGCCGCTCCATTCAGGTGTGGTTGCCGGGTTAGAATAGTGCCACTCCATTCCCGTGTGGTTACCGGGTTAGAACAGTGCCACTCCATTCCCGTGTGGTTGCCGGGTTAGAATAGTGCCACTCCATGTCTTCCCGTGGATGTCGTAAGAGGCGACTAAGGGAGTAAGAGCTTGTCGTACTGTTAAACACACTGGTAAACATCTTAGCCTGATTGAGCAAAATGTGGTTACAGAATTATCAATAAGTATTTTTAGAGTTGTTGGTATTTTTATAGCTCTGTCTACTCCACTCTGGGAATGAAGGCGTGATGTTATGTATGTAAACGGTAAAAGGGAAAGTGGAATGAACTACCTATAACTAGGTACCGATGCGGTGAGTTGATGCAGCGGTGAAAACTTAGAAACTTTGTTTTGATCATAACAGACTGCATGGGAATCAGTCTGAATTATTCGTCGGTTTTTGGGCTTGGGAAACTTAATAATATAATAACGCTTATTTCCAAGATACTTACCAGAATTCCAGAGTACAAGATTATAAAGAACAATATCTCAATTTTCTTAATATCTTGCAACTAATACACTACTAAACATCTTGGCCTGAATATGCAAAATGTGGTTACAGAATTACCTACAAGTCTTTTTAGAGTTGTTGGTATTTCTGTGGCTCTGCCTACCCCACTTTGGGATTGAGGGCGTGAAGCTTTGTATATCTTAATTTGATTGTTAAGTGTTGGGATTCCTGTGTATAGAGAATCAGGTAGGTACTTCTACACAGCAAACAGTTAAAAAAAAAAATATTACAGTATGACTGGATAGTAATAATTGGGTACATCAAGTTTTTAGGAACTTCTCAACGGCAAAGTCAAAGTTTGTCCCTTAATCCAATTTTACATCCTTACAAGTTTTGTATGGAACCCTCGGTATGCGAGTCCGACACGCACTTGACCTGTTCTTTTTACAATAATAATGTAGTAAATTGTTTTAACTTGCACCTTATCCCTTCTAAGGTTGTCTGGAAGAGATCGCTAATCAGCGATAAGACCGCCTGTTGTTTACCTGGGTCATCTAAATTGTGAAAATTCTGTGTAATGTTTTTGTTTGGTGGACAATAAAGTGTTTTGTATTGTTTTGTATTGTAGTGTTTAGGAAACTGAGATATTATGGACCGGAGGAACCAGCGATCAACGAGTTCTACGTGTACCTATATCTTTACCGGGATAATTTAAGCTTGTAGGACTGAATCAAATCAAATCAAATTATCAATTTGTTAAGTTTAGTTGTGAGGAATAATAATGAATAATTACTGAACAAGAAACGAGTAAAAAGAAAGCTCTTAAATACATGAACACGCCGTGAACAGTTAATATAGGTGTTGAAGATAAACATTGTATCTGATTAGGTACATAGTTCCTTAAAAAATTAAGATATTTATCAACGTTCCGTAATACAAACTAGTAAACGATGTTTTAGACATGAAACACATTTGTATTGCTTACATAATTATAGATAGGTAGATTCCCTTTATTACACCGATTACTATACTGCCTACTCATATTGGTATACTTACCTACCTACACTCCTGACTATTGTAAAATTGTTTGTTCTCAAAAAATAACATTTAACATGTTACATTCATCAGTTAGATAAATAAGTACCTACCTACTAGTTACATATTATAAAATACATAACATCACGCTCTTATTCCCACACTGTGGTAAGCAGAGCTACAGAAATACCAACCAAAAACTCTTATACTTGTTTATACTTAATTAATAATTATGTAACCACATTTCGCACAATCCGGCCAAGAAGTTTACTAGTGTATTAAGTAGCACAGTGACAGGTTGCAAGCCCATCGCTCAGAACTACAAGCCCTTATTCCCTTAGTCGCCTCTTACGACATCCACGGGAAGACATGGGTAACCCGGTCTCTGTAAAATGTTCAACCATAACCATGCACACTAATATTATTAATGCGAAAGTAGCTGTTTGTTTGTTAACTTTTTAACTGGTCGACGCTACAATCAATCGAAGTAAAACTTGGTAGGTACCATCATATATAGTTAATAGCCCGGAAACGGACATAGGGCACTTTGTATTTCGGAAAATAACGCAGATTCCAAAATACTATTAGACTTCTGCGTAGGTATAGGTATTTATAAATAGAAGGTTACGACACCATGCTAGGTGTAACACCGACTCCAAATTACCGATTGTTTGGTTTGTTAGAGCATGAAGCATACCCTAGTCCCCCAATAAGTCGTCTAATATATCAAAGATTAAATAAACGTATTCCATTCGCTACGTTTTTACCTACCTACTTAACTATGCTATCGACATAAAGTTGCTTATGGCTGCTCCATAATTTTTCCTTAGTTACCAACCAATCTA
This sequence comes from Acleris holmiana, assembly GCA_949316455.1. Classification (NCBI taxonomy): domain Eukaryota; kingdom Metazoa; phylum Arthropoda; class Insecta; order Lepidoptera; family Tortricidae; genus Acleris; species Acleris holmiana. The sequence continues at coordinate 15,046,157 of OX438783.1, forward strand.
GATAACCTATCTATAAATAGGTGTCCTGCCTTTGTAATCGCCCGGAACGCTTTACATTTCATAAGCATGACACGGTGCATTGTACAGAGCAATTTTCGACGTCATTATCAATTCTGTTTCGTCGAAACAATCTCTTACAATGCAATTTATTTATCATCTTTATGATTACAAGTATACAACCCAACCGTGTCCTTTCTCTTCTGTCTTGTCGACATCGCGATTCTTCAGTTAAGCAGCATAGTTTTCGCGACGTAGGGTAAGCTAATAGTTAACTGGGCCACTAGTTTATTTACTTACATTGGTACATAAAATCGGACTGAACGCACGCAGCCTTAGTTATCACGTAATGTCACGATTTGCGAATAACAATATTCTTACTCGATTCAGCAACTCACTTGACACATGACGTCTAGCAATTTATTTTACAAGTTTTACAACCAACCTGAACCTTTTTGACCAACTGGCTGGTAGATATTTGCTGAAACAAAAGACGTCACCAGAAAAAAATTAACAACGCGCTGCGTGAATAGTTCAGAGTGAAATTATTGACTAGTGAGCACGGACGGGAGCTTCGCAGTAAATGTAGTGAGCCGACAGCGCGGCGCAGCGGCAGCGTGCTCCCACTAAGGTGCCCGTCCGTCGAATGGTTTTGGAATTTGTGGCGCTGCCGAGCGAGCGGGCGGTGGGGCGCGGGTCGGCCGCGACCGCGCGCGTCTATCCAGTCGCCGTCCCGTCCGTGAGGCACGAGCAAATAACAAGGAACACATCAAAGCATTATCGCACATTAAAAGACCGAAATGTGCATCCTTCATGCAAACAACGCGCGGGCCAGTGATTAGGAAATCATAATTAGTTTCTATATTATTTTTTTATAAGGTTAGTACAAGTTTGAATTACGTTCTAAATAACTACGCGTAAACGGCAGACAAGGCGGTTTATAAAATGGCGTCACAGATGAACACTGAATAGTGCATTATATTCGAGTGCGTTGAGCAGTTAATTGTTGTGGCTGGGTATCGTTCATTTTATTTCAAACAAAACAATCATCCGGTAGCCACGATAGCCACGATATTCGAAGAATCTTGATCAAAGTGCTAGTTGAAATCAAGCATTTGATGAGGCCAATTGCCAAAGAGTATGGATTTATAGAAGGCGCAGTACGCGTTATGTAATCGCGGTACCTACTGCGCTATTACTTATATTATTTTTAGGTAGGTAAGTACCTATTATGATATTTGTTCAGTTTAGTGACTGAATTTAATATTTCTAATTCTGCAGCTTCTGAAGTGGACACAATAAAAACCGAAGTCTCTAAATAAATTGAAATGATTTGGATTGAAAGGTATGTTTACCTACTTGAAATAGAAAGAAATTATTGGATACAATACAAGCCGTATAGGTTCATCTAGACTGCTTTTTATTTTTCCTTCAGTTTTTTTTCTACATTAGACATCACTCCGTCATGCACATTAGAAAATAGTTTCACAGTAAAATTACCACGCTTTAAACCTACTGCCTGGTAGGCTTGGTATTGAACAAAAGACTTGCCAGTCTATGACCGCCATATCTATTTGCCGTGTCCCTTCCCCTTCTAGATATATTGCACCCATCCGTAACCGGTTAGAAAAGATTTACATCATAAATACTTTTTATTTGGGGAATTAATAATTATTATTAAGCTAAATAATATTGTTCTAAATATTACAAATTATTTCCTTCGTTCCTGTTTAAGAATATTTACGCTGGATTCTCTCTCATTGCTCGTTTGAAGAAGAGTAGGTAGGGACAAGGCAGAGCGCCGTCAATGCCGCCATTTTGTTTTCATTCAGCGAGCGGTGCGAAGCGGAGGGCGACGTGCGTGCGTTGCACGATCACGGAACGGCGCTGGCGTCCATCTTGTGCACAAAAACACCTTTATTTTTAGAAATGCATCGATTGTAATTTTGAGTTTATTACAGTGTGAATGTGTGTTTAAGTGAAGAATAGATCGTTCGCAAGGTATGAGATTTACTATTTTTAGTCAAGTATATACATTTTTATGTTGAATTAATTGGCGGTAGGTAAGTATATACCTAAATACTTACCTGCTAACACCCAATTTATTTATTTCTAAATTTGGTATTTCATTTACCAAGAAACTATTGTAATCTTTATATTTAGCTTAAAATAAATAAATTGTTACACGTGGTTGGCGAAGTAGGCAGCTCGTACAATTATTATACCTAGATATTTTAATATTTTTTTTCTTCTCGCGGTAGGTATTTATTTTATAATGCTTTCGTTGGTTTATTTAGGGTTAGATGTTTTAGTACTTTTTATCGTACCTTCTTTCTTGCGGTAGGTACCTACCTACCTACAACGTATTATTTTATAATGCTTATAAAATTATTGGTGGGAGTCGTACCTAGTAGGTACCTATCTATTACTTCGTTGTTTTTAATGGGGATTATTATAGGTATTTTAATACTTTTTTCGTATTTTCTTTGTTCTCGCGGTAAATACTTATTTTAGAATCCTTATAAAGTTATTGGTGGGAATCGTCGTAGGTACCTATTATTTCGTTGGTGTAAATGGGTATAATAGTACCTGAATAAAATGGTAATATTTTGTAGAATTAAATACTGGCATTTTAATGACAAACTAATGTTGATGGATTGAACAGCTTTGCTACCTATACCCTATGTATTTTTCCTCGCAACTTCGTCCACAAATTATTGTATTAATAAATTTGAAAATCTGTGTGCATCTTTAGAAGTTACGATTGTGTTAAATTAGGCATGCATATCTCTGCAGACTAGTCTATTACTTAATATAGCATATATTAATATATCGGATTATATATTAGATATATAATAGCAAAGACCACACATTACTAAGATATGAATATATATATATATATATATATATATATTCATCCCATTCATTATACAGGTAAGGGAAAGAGATAAATGTAAGGTTAGGCGGGGCTATTCCAACAGAATGGCAAGTATTTACGTCATTTAAAGTTTTTCAAGAGAACGCAACGTTTTTAAAGTATTTCTGCGCCGCTTTACAGTTCAAGTAGGTACCTACCTAAATTTCTATAAAGAGGAGCAAAAATAGTTTTACGATTGATTGATTCCTTTAAAAAATGTTAAATTACGCATTTACCCCTCTGTCGCAATAGCCCCGCCCAACCTATCTTATAGCTGCGTGTGTATACTGTGTCAACTAGTACCGAAAATAGGCATATATACATTTCTATAATATATATTTAGGCATATTTATATATATTATAGCTCATGTCATCCAAATTTTCAAGTGAAATATTCAATTAACGTTATACACATACCCGAGGTCGAAAGGGTTCGATCTGTGCTGTACACAACACTCACATTTGTTCGTCTGTCTACGTGATGTGGATTGAATTGGCTTACTTTGATATTTTAATCATCTTATCAGTGAACGATTAAATAAGTACGCAAGTGTAGATATCGCTGGTCCCGGGGAAATGCAATATTTCCAGGAAAAGTGTTAATTAAATTCTAGTAAAAGGAATAATATAACTACCTAGTACCTCGTTGCCCTTCGGAGCATAATGTACAATACGCAAAATGTACACAACACGTATTGCAAAACACGCAAAATGTACAAAGCAAAAAGTACATCCTCATACAAAAGGTAGGAGAATATATACACTACACGCAAAATATGCGGAAACTCAAAAGTTTTGGAGTCATTCCTATCTTCCGAACGACCCATCTATCCAACAAAGGTTGGATATTGAGAAATCATAGTGCCATCTCCAACCTGCCTCAGGTTGAATAGTGGGAATATCATTTATTATTATTATTATTATTTTCCCATTTTCCAACCTACTCTTATGTACAGTCAAAGTCCATAAGTATCTACACGCCCCTATGCCACTTACAATAATATATTAGTGATTTTGACTGTAGGCAAGTTCCTAAATTTACTAACAAAATAAAAAAAAAAATGTTTAGACTGCTCATGTTTATTACCTTCAAACTATATTGTAGTATGTATTTAGTCCACTCATTTGATTAGTACTAGTTACCAGCTACTCGTATTGCTGAACACGGATTGACGAACATACGCCTTTTTCGCTTTTTTGTACATTTTGCGTGTTGAACTATTTGCATACTTACCACACATTTTACGTTTCGTACATTTTGCGTTTCGTACATCTTGATGATGTACTTTTTGATTTTGTACATTATTGCGTGTTTTGCAATATGCGTTGTGTACATTTTGCTTATTGTTAACTTTACCAGTGTATATATACGTTTCGCGTTAAGTTTGCATTTTGCGTATTGTACAATAAGCTCTGAAGGGCCTCTTTGCGATAAAATGGCGGACATGCAGTCGTGAGTTGGTTTGAGTGCATCGTGCTATTCATTCACTGTTCCGGTTTTCCGGTGATATTAAATACTGTTTGGGTGTAGTGTTAAAGCATACGAGGCGACGAGTTGGCTTAGTTAGTGGTCTAGTTTTAAAGGGTTTGGATAAATTATCTAAAGCTGGGTACGAATCTGAGCAGCTCAGCCTGAGACATGCTCGCCCCGCACGGCGAGCTGCTCGCGAGCCAAATTGTTGCACATAAAGATGCCGACGCGATGTGAAAATCGCCGCGAGCCGACATTTCAAAATAGCGTTGGACACGATGACAGCCGCGGCTGCGTTTATCATAATTCACCGAATTATTAACAAAAAGAAGAAGAAATCGCCTCGGTGGTGGAACGGCTCAGTAACTTTATCAAATTTGTACGCGCCTCGCCCACAGACAAGTTAGAACTTGTCGTTCTGCCCGCGGCACACTTGGAAACACGTCAAAAGTACGCGAGGCACGCACACTCGAGGCGCCTTTGAGCACGGTCAAAAGACCGACTCTCGGCGGCTCGCCGCACGCCACTCGCTCGCTGCTCGCGCACAGCGCGTGAGCGCGTACGAATTTGAGCAAAATAGGTGAGCCGTGCGTGCCTCAACCCGAAGCTGCTCTAATTCGTACCCACCTTAAAATGTGTCCTCGACACTGTCTAAGTTAGGCCTCTTCCTGACTTGTCGGTATGCTTGCAGTAAAACACGGGATCGGCAAGGGTTTCTAGGCAACCAGTGGCATCTACCAATCAATGCGCAGCGTTTACGCCGCCTGTACGTTTTACTGCAAGCATACCGACAAGTCAGGAAGCGGCCTTAGGTGCCATTACAGGCATAGGAGTGATGAAATAAAAGGCAACATTCAGATAGCTGATATGCACAAACTTATTGAGATTCAGTGTGTCCAAAAAGACAGTGTAAGCTAAAATATCATGGTCGTACGCTCTTGCCGTCGCAAACTGTTGCATATAATAATCTACGACCATGGTGTCCAGTTGGTGTCGTTAGAGACCAGTTTACACGAGTTGACAACACCTTGGTGTGTACGGCTAGTTATAGCAAGAACTGTACTCTATACTCGTTACTTTTTAACTTATTGAACATTCATATTGAAATATTTGTGACAGACGTATAGGTTTGACGCTTTCGTTTTAAGGCCCCTTATATGCCCTTAGTTCTTGTTCTATGTTAGGAACCGATTGATTGATTTACGGTACGTAAATGTGATCGAACTCCCGATTTTTCAGTGAGTCGAGTTTACTTAGGTGTCAAGAAAATCCTATTCTGAGCTGATATTGGCGGTTGCTGGTTCGTTCTTAGGTGTTTCTAGGTGTCTGCCGTTATGTAGTAGGTATGCGAGGGTCTGTGCGCTCAGTACTCGAAATTAGCCCTTTGTATATGCGAGCCCTTAGGTATATTCCTCTAGTTCATAAATTACGTAATGCTCGGCGAATAACAAATTTGATAAATAATTCAAACGTTTATAAGAATGCATGTTTTAGGTTAGATTAAGTTTAAACATCATCGGTGCTACCTCCACTTGTTCTATGAATATTGCGCTTAACTAATAATTATCAATTAATCATGAAGATCATAAACTAGAGAACGGGAATCCATATTCTTATAATTTTATTAATTTACCTTTGTCAATAGTGTGTGTGATTTGTAGTACGCAAATAAACGTTTTATCTATCTATCTTATAAGTTTTTTTAATTAAAATTGACGTGAAAGTCCTTTGCGTATTAAGTATACTTTTAAATTCTTATTATATACTAAGATTATTTTTATTTATCATAAATCGTTTTTTTTTTCGTTTGGTACTCACCCAATATAAAGTTATGTTTTTGAAATTGTGTTACTAAATTGTATGGGCCAAGAATGATTAATTCTTTCTTTCGTTCTTAATAATGGAATCTGCGTCAACTTCATGGTTAGGTAAGGCATTTAGTAATCGACCTTTTTTCTTCTGCTTTAATGGTTTGGTTCCATTTCAGAATAATCATCAAAATGTTCAACTTTTGTGATTTGAAACAATAGATGCGAGATGATCATGAAGTAGAGGCATGTGTATTAGCCGTATTGTCCTATAAAATACTCTAGTGCTATATTTTCATCCAGCGATATGGTTTACCTAAGAGTTAAGTGGTATTTGTCCATTTTAACCGCCATTCTGGGAGAAAGAGTGTAAAGTGGTTGCAGATTTTCGTATTTTTACAATTTTTTACCAACCGGTCTAGTAAAGTAAGAGGCCAGAGTAAAAAGTGTGGATAAAATTAATCTTATTTTTTTGGCCCAAGTAAATGTTCATTTTCAACGTAGTCTCCATATAACCCAATAGACATGGTCCATCTCTTTTCTAGCTTTTCGATTTCCTCTGTATAGTACGATTTCTCCAACCCTTTAAAATACGCATTGGTTTCTACGATGATCTCCTTGTTGGAACCAAATCTTTTTCCACCAAGCCATTTCTTTAAATTTGGGAAAAGAAAATAGTCGCTGGGGGCCAAATCTGGAGAATAAGGCGGATGCGGGAGCAATTCGTAACGCCCTCTTTGGTGCAGGTTCACCTGAAGCAATCCATTGTTTTGACTGCTCCTTGGTTTCTGGGTATGGATACGTCAACAGTTATGAAACGACGCAAGAAGTCCTTTTCATTACACCTAAACTTCGCCAGACATGCCTCTGACAGGGTCACCCTAGTGCGTTTTTGATCCACTGTGAGCAATCGCAGAACCCAACGGGCGGAGAGCTTTTTCAAATCTAAATAAGTGTGAAAGATATCAGCTCACGGACCTTTACTCTTCAGTCGTTCAATACGATGTCATGGATATTGGTGATCAACTCTAGTGTAGTGATCTCAACTCGGCGTCAGCAGTGTTTGTACGGCCACACCGAAAATCCGTAAACCACTTGTGGATCATTTTAATCGATGGAGCAGTTCCCGTAATATTTGTCTATTTCTGGGTTCTCTGGTCCTTTGATCATACTGCCAAATTAACATAAACTTTAGGTCTTATGACAAATGGAAACTTTGCTATTATGAAAAATCTGCAGTGGAAAAAATAATAGCAAAATTAAATTCGCATAGAAGTACAAATATACCGTGGAAATAACTGTCAACTCAGTACAAAATAAGTGTTTGAGGTTATATTTTGTACTACGTTGGCAAATCGGGCCTTTTAGAACGGCGCGGCTATAAACATCACAATGACATCATATCATAATGCTAAAACCAATTTGTACTCTTGTTCAGCCGCTCAACATTTCTGGGAACACGGGCACGAATTGCACGTGTACCTATTATTATTAATAATGTACACAAGAATTGCTTCACGGATCTAAAAACTATTTTTTTATACATACATACATACATACATAACATCACGCCTTCATTCCCAGAGCGGGGTAGGCAGAGCTACAGAAGTACCAATAAATCTAAAAAGACTTGTTGATAATTCTGTAACCACATTTTGCACATGTGGGCTAAGATGTTTACTACCTAGTGTATTAGTGACAGGTTGCAAGCCCATCGCCTAACAGTACTACAAGCCCTTATGCCCTTAGTCGCCTCTTACGACATCCACGGGAAGACATGGAGTGGCACTATTCTAACCTGGCAACCACACAGGGCTGCCGCTCTAAACTATTTTTTTATATTGATACTAAAGGCGAGAAACGGCCGTTTTAGATCGTCTGCCGCCCTGCTTGGCGTATAGTACTTAGTAACCACACATGCCCTCACATCATAGCATTTCTTTTGTAACATTCTGATGTTACTAAAGTGTTGATGGGTCGTTCTACTTTTTTACCGACAATACATCGTCATTTTTCTATATTTTGCGTTTTTCAACTATTGATAATTATGATTTTAATTTTTGACTTTAAAATACGTTGCGTAAATTTTTATTTGGACTAATTAATGATTATTTTGGTGGCGATAATGTTTTTTTCTTTATGGTGGTTTTTCAGATTATACTGTGACAGAGTGGCCGTTTTCAGAGGAGACAACATTTTGTATTACCACTCTGTCACGCGATTCTATGAAAAAAAAAACTCTGGATAGAGAAAGTGAAAGATTATTTAGTACTAATAGATGAATAAATGTTTGGACTTATATTCAAACACTAAAACATTAATAATCGATACTCTAACTGATAACGTATGGTAGGTAAAAAAGAAGAATGATCCTGATATGTTAAAGTATTGTAACTTGACTCTAATTCATAATAGGATGATGAGTCACCCGCTGTTGGAAAACATGTCGTGGCCTGCCCAGTTTTTGAAGAATTTGTTACGGTTTGTTTGCATCATTATGCTCCCTCGAGACCTTCGTCGATTACATCGACTCAAACTATTGATATTACTTGATTATTCAATGTTTCTTTAGCTTTGCGAACTGGCCCAACGTTATAGCACTTTAGCTGAGAGGAGTCCATTTATATGAACTTTTTTATAAATTTGTACATTAGTGTCAATTGCCGGTATCGTATTATATCGCCTCAATCGCTTTTCGTCTCTTTCTGTATTCGTCACTCATTATTTATTCGTCTTGTCCGCTATCCGTCGCTATCTTATTTGTTCAAATTCTGTAACTTGTCTGTTAATAAATCCCATTCCTTTTTCGTCAGTCTTCCTTAAATTCATTCTTTGTTTGTCTCCCTCGTTTTTAGTATCATTCGCAGTCTTTCTTTAGTCACACACATTGTCTCGTTCTTTTTTGGGCACATTAGCTACTCGTCCCGTTGGTTGTTCCTCTCATTCGCTATTCAAGCAGATAAGGACGATGGATAGGAATACGAGGCTGACAATGAGACGAATATGAACGTCACATACCTACTTAGAAAGCGACCAAAAACGAAAAAGACTAATTATGAATGTGACGAGCACCGAACGTATTGTTTTTTTTTGTTGCGAATAAGTAGATGAGACAATAAACGAGGGAGACAAACAAAGAATGAGTCCAAGGAAGACCATGGCGAAAAACGAATAGGACTTATTAAGAGAGAGAGAGACAAGTTACAGAGTTTGATCAATTTAGATAGTGACGGATGAAAAAAGAATTAAATGAAAAACTAATCAAGCCGTATAATACGATACCCAAATACCTGCCGAATGAACATAGGCAAAGAACTATAAGATTTGACGACAAGTTGATTACAATTTTGTATAAAAAAAAAAGAAACGGCTGTTTATTTTCTTCTAAGACAAGTTTTGGTTAGCTTAACATCCAATCTTAATTAGCAAAGATTATATATGTTAAGGTTACATAATTATTGCAATTTGTAACATACTATTGCATTTTGTATTATTCTATAAATATCACAATGTTACCACTAAATTTAGTTACATATTCTGGTATGTTTTACATAATAAATATCTCTTTACGATGTTCTTTGTTTGTTTACATGTTTTGTTTTCAATTTTACTTGTTAGTTCGTATGGAAATCTGTTCAAAATACTGGGCAAAATACGTAGCCACATTCTATGACCGTATTCATTATTACTTTTTGGTATAGTAAAACTTGGGTGATTTGGAAGGTTGCGTAGGTTATCTGGTCTGACTTTTCTGCTTAAATGGGTTATTTTATTATTGTATTGAGATATGATAGCTAGGTCGACTTTATCAAACACGGGCATTACCTTGCAGTATTCTATAATAATCTATGGATTGTCTAGCTATGGGAGAACATTTAGAACTTACGTAAATAATATACAAGTACAATTTACAAATAAGACTGTTAAAAACCATTGTACCTCTAAAGATTAAATATAAGTTAAGATACAATTATGAAAATAAAACAAAATCTTATCTTAAAATACCTGTCTTCTGTTAAGTGTTCTTAATGGATGTTCTTCCACTTTCTATTCGTGTCTATAATTAATCGTAACGCACGCCGCTTACCATTCTAGACGCATGTTTTTCAGTCTGGTACGTTTCCTCTTAAAGCTTTACAATCTTCGCAATTTGAGTTTCGCAGTTCGATGGTGTTTGCAAATATATTTTCTTTAAAAATATTTGGCGTTTATATTCGACTCGTTGACGTCTTAATGGCGGTGCTTACACAAGTTAACAAACAAAAGCATTAAAGCAATCTACTAATCCATAGACTAAAAGCGTTTCTTCCAAGGAATTACTAACTTTGTATCGAATATGGTTTGTCATACAAAATACGTTGTTCAGATAAATCCCTAGAAATGGATGCAATGCCGAACTATAAAAACGTATGTTAAACTTATGTGAATACGTTATAACACCAATTCCCTTTTTGATACACTTCGAAGTAAAAGAGTTTGCCTACATTATCAAATTTATTTTTATATTTAAGTTTTTCAATAATTTTCAACGACCTAGTATCACAAGCACTTGTAACATTCTGTCTCATAAAACAAATTATATAATCCATTATAATGATTAAATGGACACGACTCACCAAATTGATCAATAAATTAATTCAGTTTCATATCAATAATCATACATTTTATAGTATAGAGAACAAATTGGGGAGGAGCTTTATTATGATTTCACTGTGTACTTATTTTTATTTGCATTGTATTATGACCTACTTAATACTTACTTGATGGTACTTTTGTACTAAAATGTTATTAAATATTGATTTTAGCTGTCAACATGGATTTGAAGTACGATATGAAGTTCGAGGAGATGAAAAAATACATCCCATTCCTGGAGAATATGATAAAAAGACTGGATACCACTAAATCAGGCTCCGTCAATCCACGGCAGGCCCAGCTCGATAAAATTCGCTCATTGAGAGATCTCCTACTGGTTAAGAAGAAAAGGTTTAGTATTTTTTTGTTTAGAAACTGTCAATTATTAGATTTCTGCATCGAACGCTATTTTCTGCTGAAACAATGATGTTTTCAGGATATCTTAAACATTAATTTAGTAGGTTAGGTTAACATAGTGACTACCAAAATAAAATAAAATATCTCATGCTGCGAGTAATGCCTACCCATGAAATGAAAGTTCTGCGTAATGAAATGATACGTTTATTGAATTTTGATAAAATAATAGGTACCCCATAAATATACATACTACTGTTGTTAAAATACTCACAATGGGGATTTGTCGTCGAGTTTAACGTGTAACTGGCCTAACTTAGGCCATGGGTGCACAGTGGCTTGTTAGGTTGTTAGTACGCTTAGTTAGTAGCTACGATAAGATTTCATCGAAAGCCTCGCCTTTTTTTCATTGGGAAATTCTATTTGATGACTGCGACTCCAATAATGTTCACATTTCGTTGTTCGTGGAGTCAGGAAATCTGGCAGGAAATCTGAGATTTATTGGCAAAGAACAAAGCCAATATTTTTTTGAATGAAATTATTGTTTATTATTCGATTTACACGTTCAGCGCCCATGTTCGACATTCGTTTCCGGTCTACGCGGGTTGTAAGACTTTTATAAACTTAATATTTTGCATGTTCTTGTACTTTAGAAGTTTTTTTTATTTCTGTTCATAATTTATGTACACTATCCCAATGAGAAAACTTAAATACGCTTTTAAAGCGTTACTGCTTGCTTTTCGCCTTTTAATAATTATCAGATGATTACAATTATTTGCTGGTTTTGTTTTAGGATGAAAATGGAAAATTTACTGAAATGTGAACAAGTACTGATTAATTTATATACAAAAGTGGAACAGGTAACAGATTTTTATTTAATTTGATACTCGGTTTTTGCTTGTGTATCAAGAAAAGTTAACTATTATTTTTTGTTGTTTGCAGAGGGACACCTTACCTGGCATTGAATCCGCGTCAAAGGTGGTATCTCCCAAGGATAACTCGGATTTAAATGTAGCTAGAAACAAGCTTAGATCAGTAGTTACCAAACCGGATGACCCTGACACACTGCCGGAAATTGCTCGGGCTAGCGAAGCAGAAGTTATCTGTGTTCCGGGCAGCAAAGAACCGGCGTTATTCCAAAGAAGGCCACATAAAGGTTCAATTTCGCCCTCAAATTCTTCAGCAAATGAGAAATCACCTTCGAAGTCCAAGCGAAACTACACACGTGTCTTAGTGTCTCCTAATCGACAAAACAGACGCTGGAGCCAATCCGATGAAAAAACTTCTGGCAATCCACTATTTAGTAGAAGATCACCCCCCAGGCAGTCTCGAAGATACTCTCCTTCCTACCACAAAAGAGAACGGAAAAAGCCGTCCAAACAAGAATCTCAACCTCGTAAATCCAAAGACTTCAATATTACTCTCAAAGTCCCGGAAGAAAGTCTAGATTCATTGAATACAAAGGATATACTGACACGGATCATTAATTGTAGTGATGGTGATGTCGATATTGCAACATTGCGTGAATTAAGAACTCAAATACTTGGTGAATTGAAACAAACTGGAACCAACGAAGATATATCAGATTTAATTTTAAAGTCGTACAAAAACAAAATAAGTAAAGACAAAAAGGATGACGTTGAAGAAGGAGAACTTTCGGACAGTGAAAGTGAAGCGATAGAAAGCATTTACGGCAATCTGGTAGTAGTTGAAAAGGATAAGGGCAAAGCTGCGTCTAAGCAGCACAAATCATCCGGGCAGGATCAAGAACCCCGCAAGATACAAATTTGTCTTGTTATTAATTCAGATAAAGACTTGAAAGCTTCTGAATCTCCAAGCAAAAATACTACAGATACACAAAAAGTATGTGATATAACTGATTTTGAAATGTTTGATGATAATGTGGGTAATATAAGTGCTCCACTAGCGGCTTCTGGAAATAAATTGGAAGTTACTGATAATGGAACTTCAAGTAAAAAGACGAAGAAGCCTACATCGCCTATTAAATCTAAAAATGCTTCATCTCAAGATATTATATCAATTGATGATGTGGATTCTGGTAAAGAAGAAAATTTGAACCAGGACAGAGGCAGTGAAATTATAGATATGAATAATTTTGACTTACAAGATAATTCCATAAATTTGGTTTTAAACGATGGTGTAAAAACTGCATCAAACCCCGAGTCAATTTCATATAAAGCAAACTTCTACAAACCACTTATTGATCTAGTCGAGGTAGCTGATGCTTTTAAAAATGACAAAGCTCTTAGCAAGCCTGTAAGTTTGCCCACAAGCATCGCGAAATCTGTAGATACTCCAATAAACTTAGGTATTTCTGCAAGCAAACCTATAGACCACGAAGAACCACTTAATAAAACCGGAATTGACAAGCCATCTTCAAGTGATTCAGAATCCAAAACACGCGATAATTCAAACATTGTTGTAAAGAATGCGGAAGGGACTTCTAAAGAGCTAAAAGAGAGCACTGTTTCAAAATTCCTCGACAAAAGTCCTGAAATACCCTTGCTGAATGAACCAATTGAGAAGACCAATAAAGAAGTGGTTTCAGAAATAGATATTCTACAAGCTTTGAAAAATGATATCTTAAGCGAAGCTATAGCTTTACCGTGTGCTGAAATTACAACACCAGCAATGCATCAACCAAAAGTCACAAAAGTGTCAAATATATTTCCAGAATTACCTAAGAAAAGAATTTCTATAGAAAACTATAAGCAAAAATCTGCTGCGCCCATTAAGCAGTCACTTTTCGTTAAAGATCGTAGAAGTTCTCTGTCTAAAGAAGATTCACGAAAGCAAAGCTTAAAACTAACGGAAAAGGAAGTGGAAAGATTTAATTTAATTTCTAAAATAGCTCTAGGTGACAGCTCTGATGACGAAAATGATCAAACTATTCGGTCACCTCAAGACATAGACCTTGCACCAGAGTCGCCAGACGTTGAAATTATATATGAAGATATTGTTTCTTCACCTGTTATAATACCGGCCGATCCAGTTAAACCGACAGTTGTGAGTTCCAAAGTTGACATCGATATGAGGAATTTGGTAGTCAAATCTTCTACCACGGCAGGTCCTTTAGCATCCAATCCAAATATTTCGGAATCGAAAAATTTACCTGTCGAACAAAATATACCTGTAATAACTGCGGCAAAGTGGACCGCGTTGCCGTTAGACCCACGTGTTAGGCGAGATAAAGATAATTTAACCACGCCTCTAATGACGTTCCCTAATGTGAACTCATCTAGAACTCCAAACATAAACTGTGGTATAACTCCGAACATGACAGCAAATATAACTCCTAACATGACCCCCAACAGAACTCCTAGCCGGGCGCCGAATATGACACCTAATACAAGACCATTCGAAGTTACTCCGATCCGACCTTTTGACATTGATGAGTCCTCTCGCAAGCACGTGTATGCCCCGATGTACCCAATTCAAGATGTTCCTCGAACACCAGTTTGGGAGGCACCCGAGTCAAGCCCTATACATAAACCTAACAGGGAGGCGTCCATACATGACCGTGAACAAAATTTAAATCGAAAATGGGATGATCCCCGAAACAGTTACGCCCACAGAGACGATGGACAAAGGTCGCGATTTGGCGACTCCCACGACAACAGTTACAATAGACCAAAAAGTGATAGATTCAACAGAGAAGATTTTAGTCGGCAAGATAGTCCAAAAACGCCTAACTTTTATAGTAGGTCCGATTGTCCTGTTACTCCTACACCTTCTTTTGGTAGAGGAGATGCTCCGGTGACACCATCTCATTACTTTGGTAGATCTGACTGTCCTATGACCCCGAATCATCCGTTTGGAAGATCTGATGGGCCTTCAACGCCGAGTCATCCATTTGGGAGGTCCGAAGCTCCCTTGACTCCTAGCCATCCTTTTGGTCGATCTGATTACTCCTATGTGAATCCTACTTCGAAATATGCAAAGCCGCAAGACCCACGGTTTAACAGGCAATTTGATAATGATAAAAATAACATGAGTGAACGTGGAACCTTCAACGATCGTTATAGATATAATAAGAATGACCCAAGACAGTACAACAATGAAAGAGCAAGGAATGACGGTATTCCTTGCAATCCTGATCAGAATTTTAATAGAGAACAAATGTCACAACGGGAACAAAGTGTAGGACATTCGATGCCTAGAGATTATGAAAGAGACCGCTTTTACTCTAGAGATAGAAATCACGGTCCGAGGCACGGTTTTCAACGCGAATCGAGTCTTGGCCGGTCAATTCCTGATCAACGTCCTAGAGCTTCAAGTGTAGGCAGAAATTCTGTGAATAATGAATTATCTGTAAGATCGCACGCAGGTCGTGCATTTACTATAGACACTAGTGTAAACAGCACCTTCCAAAAGTTAATTGATTCACACAGAAGTAATGCTAGTAAAGAAAGTTTTGATGCCCGTAGACAGCGCGCTTCCAGTGTCGGACGTTCCTTAACACGTGAATCTAGCGTTGGAAGAACGCTTCCATCTAGTTCATCCTATGATACTGAATATGACAACAGAAATAAGTTTAAAAGGGCGCAGAGTGTGGGTAGGGACTTTTCTAGAGCACAGAGCGTAGGCAGAGACTTGCAACCTAGAATAGAAAAGAGCTTCAAAGATGTAAAGGCTGAATTTGAGTCTTACAACAATAAAAATAAATTCAATAAGACTACACAAGGAAATTTAGTACCATCAACGAAAACTTATGGAAGTATCAGTAGCCGTGATCCTAGGCGTAGAGACAGTTACGATAAGCAACAAGATAAACCACCTAGATTGAATAAACAAGATATAAAAGAAACAAATATGCCCGTAAAAAAAATTAATCATAGGGACCCGAGACAACGCAAAGAACATAGAACGATTGAAAGGTCACTTAGTCATAGCTACAAAAGTCGGCCTGATTCTCGTGACAGGCACAGCTATGGAATTTCTAGTGAAAGCGTTACAAAAAGTCCAGCTACCAATTTAGTTAAAAATTATAAGATACCGAAAATAAAACGTGCTTCCGAAGAAAAGCCAGTACTAAAAGTAGCACAGGTTATAGTTGAAACCAAGAAAAAAGAAACTAAACCGATTAATAAAGATGCAAAACAGACAACATCAGGGAAGACGATGAAATCGGAGATGAAAGAAAAAACTCCGAAGAAGACCTGTGATAAAATCTCTAAAGACGCGCATGTTGAGAAGAGTAAAATACCCGAAGAAAAATACAAAAAACGGGTAACGAGGCAATCTGGCAGAAAAAGCGAATCAAATCAATTTAATGAATCTGATGACGAAGAAATTGTTGTTAAAACAAGAAAGTTTAAAAAGGTAATTTATAATTCGGAGTCTGATGAAGACATAAGCGAAGTTTTGCCAACGATTCAAACAGCTTCAGCTAAAAATATTACATTAATACCTAAAGAAAACAAACCATTACCAAAAAGAACAGTTAATACCAATGACAGTAATAATGAGGGTGCAGTAACGGTTTTAGAAAGGGACAGTAAAAATCCATCACCGCTACCAATGAAAATAGTTAACGTCAGTGGAAATCCTAGTAAGGTTACAAAAGTTTTAGATCATAACAACAAGAACAAATCGTCAATAAATAGTAAGGTCAGTGATAGTGTGAAATGTAGCGAGGATAAAATTTTGGAAGAAAACCGCCTTAAAGAGCCTCTCACGCAACCTGATGAAAAAAAAACACTTGATGAGAATCAAGACTGTTTAGATTCAAGTTTTGGCTTAGACGAAATTGATCTTTTCCCCGATAGTATCATCACTGATCCTGTCCTTGACAATATTAACGCTTTGATAGCGGATTTGGACAGTGATCTGGAGGCTCCTAAAGGTGATACGACCTGTAATGACATGTTTAATGAGATTAGCATAGAAAACATGCTTGAAAAAATTACTACCAGCCCTATTAAACCTTATACTAAAAAAAATTGTATAGACAACTCAAAACCAGACCAAGATGCCGTTAAAAACAATCTCTTCGGCACTCTTAAGCAAGGTGAAACAAGTGTTATGCCGACACTTGATATACCTATTACCGTCACAGATAATAAAACGGCACCTACCGATGTAAATGTAGTTGAAGATCCTGCGGGAATGACAGTTCGACCCCAACTTGACCTTGTTAGCCAAATCGAAGCTATCGATTCGGAGGCCGTAGTTTCAACTTCAGTGGACGAGGGAGAAACAGCTCTAAAAGATCTTACTCATGAGAGTGATAAAAACATTGAGGGGCTTTCTGCTCCGGATAGCACAAACGATGCTGAAATAGTTACGAAGGAGACTTCCAGCTCAAACAAGCAATCTGATAGCACTATAGAAAAACAAAGTGAAATGAATTCAGATATATCATCCACTCATGATGCCAACGAAAAATCCATCAAAGATTCTCCGGAGATATTTAAAGAAACACCGTCACAAATTGATTCTATCGGCAATATATTATCAATTTTACAGGATAAATCTAAAATTAAAGAATTACTTAGTATGCTTGGGGACCAAACCAGTGATAACGAGAAAATAAAGAAAAAGCTTGAAAAACTTAGTGAAATTGTTTCCGACGACGATGACACAAATGACGGTATAGCAGAAAAAACTGAACAAAATGAGACTTCACCTGATGAGATCGGGACAATTAATACCAGGATACAAAAAGTTCCAGATAACCAAAGCAAAAGGGTAGATATGGACAAGAAAGTTGATATTTCGCCAGAGTGTGAAGCAAAAACTCGAGTGGAAAAGAACTTAAGCAAAAATAAAGGAGATGACATATCTAAAAAGTTGGATCAGCAAGAAGAATCAAAAAATGCCGACGAAGACTCTAGTGAATACAAAAAAGATGAGACATCTAAACAGTTGGATCAGCTAGAAGAACCAAAGGATGCCGACGAAGACTTGAGCGAAAACAAGAAAGAACAGATATCTAAACAGTTGGATCAGCAGGAAGATTTAAAGGATACTGACGAAGTTGCTACATCTGAACCTGATAATGATAAAGACCTAGAACTTTCTATTAAGAAAATGGCTAAGAAACCAGTAAAACGTTCTGGTAAATTTAAGAGAGGTAGGGGTGGAAAAAGAGCGTTTGGTGAAGATAAACGCATGACTCGTTCTGAAGCAACGATATCACAAGTTAAACCAGTGCCTGCTAAGAAGAAACCTTCTAGAGAGCTAAAACAACTGCAGGAGTCTATAAAGGAAATGTTTATGAGCGATGCCATATTAAACGCTTCAGGCATACGCATGTGCAGGTTAGCAAAAATGGTCGATGAAAAAAGTTCTCACCAGAAAGAGGATGTGTCTACAAATTCTACAAATGAGCCTGAGCCAATAGTTCTTTTGGAAAAGTTTAAGCACATAAATGAAAAAGAAGGTATTGTTTCACACAAACCACCTCGGAAAAAACCAGGTCCGAAGCCGAAATTGAAACCCGCCCTGATGAAGACTGACCTAAACAAAGTCAATAACGATACTAAACCGTTAACTAAATATAAACCGGGTCCCAAATCGAAGACTAGAATTACCAAAAATGAAGACATGGATCCCTATAATTTTGAGACCGACTCTCTTAATGAAACAAAAGAAGGTGAAAAGACCTTAGAAAACAGTTCAGATTCTGAAAACGACTCGTTAGCCTCTTATAAAAGTTGTGGTAGTTCAGATTTGCTTGTGGAATTAAAAAAGAAGCCGAAACGTAAGAGACGCGGTTGGCAAGCAGGCGTCATCAAACCTAAAAACAAGAAGAGGAAAGTTGAAATAAAGCAAACTGAGACCTCGACACGGGAACCATCGCCAGAAACTGAGCGAAAAATCACTATACCCGATCTAAACTGCTTCACGGACAAACTATATTGCTTCTCTAAAAATGTATCCGATTATTCCTGCCGATTGTGCGAATCTTCACACTGTGGTGACGATATTGTGTTTCACTATAGGAAGCATCATCCTCATTCTGAAATTCCGCTATCTCGCATGAGTCCAGCAGTAGCGAAAGAAGCCATTGAACAATGTGAAGAAATCAACTTCCAGGCAATAAGTAAAATACCTACCGAAAAGTACACATGTAGATTTTGTTACAAAGAATTTGCCTTGAAACGTGCGTCTTTGGAGACGTTCTTCTGGCATGTAGTCAGCATGCACACAGGAGAATATAAACAACTTTGCTCAGAGTGCATCAATGTTACGAGATGCCCATTTAACTTAGATATTCCGCCCCCTCCAAAAGACATTAAAGGCCAACTCATCGGATATATTTGCGGCAAGTGCAACTTCACTCAAGTTTCGCTTGAAAATCTGAAAATGCACGTAATAGAGCGACATAATGATGAACAAACGGAGGTATACACTATCAACTTTGCCGTCATGACTAAAAAGACTATTAGTAACCTTGTAAAACAATGTGGTGTGAAGGATCTACCACGTGTGACTAGAAGCTCTCGCTCGAACCAGAGCTTGACGGAGCCCAGTGACGACCGCAGCGACATCACTGAAAGTGAAACGGAGAAATCAGATCTGCCAACACATGCAGAGAACCCTAAAAAGAAATCCTTTAAATCAAAGATTGTTTTTGAGACCGATGATAACGCAAGTGACGTGTCAAACATG
The DNA here is from genome assembly GCA_949316455.1 of Acleris holmiana. Taxonomy (NCBI): domain Eukaryota; kingdom Metazoa; phylum Arthropoda; class Insecta; order Lepidoptera; family Tortricidae; genus Acleris; species Acleris holmiana. Next base: position 15,065,973 of record OX438783.1, read on the forward strand.
GCAAATAATGAAGGTAGCATGGTCAAGGTGGAGAGAGATGAAGAAGACGAAAACCATCAAGATGCAAATTTCGATGAAACATTTAGTGTCGCACCTGGCGCAAACGACGATGAGAATGAATCTGCCAAAGTTTGTGGCAAAAATCAGGTAGCTTCCGATGACATAATGGATTATCCACACTTCAAAATTCGGTACACTGCTACTGGAAATAAAGAATATGTTTGCTGTATAAATGGTATGGAGAACCACTACAAGACTGGGCTATTAATCTCTATGAAAAAGCACGTCCAATTCAAACACTCTGAAATTTGGGACGGCTACTGCTTCGTATGCAAAGTTATAGTTACTTCTCAGGGTCAGCATAAATTTAGCGAATGCTTGCTGCATTTTCTTGATAACCACATTGATAACTTCCCTATAATAGAGGATGAATCTGAACATCAAACCAAAGCAGTTGAAAAATCTGCCGAGACACCCGAACCGCAAGCATCGACGCCCAAAACCTACTTAAAGCTCCGACCCTGGCCGGCGCTTCAGGAGCACTTGCCTGAAACGCCCGCAGAACCTCCAGTGGTAATACCTCAAATCGAAAAGGTTGTAAGCCTCCCACCATTTGTGGAACCTCTGCGTCCGAGCCCTACCTACCCAGTCTTTGAAAAAGAGGATATACCACCCAAAGAATATAAATACGAAGAGGCCCAAGCCGAAATCATGTCTAAGAAACATAGAGTCGTGCTTGATGGCATGATGATACCTGAAAAGTTGGTGCAGGTGTTCAAATGCGCCGGCCGATTCTGCTCTTTCACTTCGGATTCTGCAGAGGATGCCCTGATGCACGCGTCCACTCATCAGAGAGTCGGTGGCACTAACGCATTATTGTGCGCGTACTGTGATTTCGATTCCTCTGGAAACTCCATAGACTTGGTGTCGCATGTTTTTAAGAATCATGGCCGATGCCAGTACGCGTGTGCTCTATGCTTCTACCGAGCGGCCGCCAATCAGTTGGTCGGGGCGCACGTGTTGAGGGTACACGGAGACGCGCCTGGGCATGGGACTGTGCTTAAAGTAAATAATGCCCTACCCATAAACGACTCTACAGAAGGAAATCTGAATCGAGAAGTCGCCGTTCCGCTGTACATTTGTAAACAAAGTGAGTATATCAATTAGTTTTATTGTGAATGCAGTAGTGTTGACAGGACGGCGGACTAATGATGTACCCTTGAGTATTTGTATTTATATATTTATAATACAAACATTGTCTTGAAGTGTCGCCGCGCCCTTGTGTCGGGGGATTAATTGAGTAATATTTTGTTTTAAGCCGACCTCGAGGAGCCGTGCTCGTTTAAGACCGTCACGCACACGAAGTTCTACGATCACCTGACGCAAAAACATCCGGGCACCACCAGCTTCTATTGTTACGTAAGTATAAGTTTCTCTCTACCACCGACCACCAACCTTTAACATCTTATTTATTTTTGTATCCGCTGTAATAGCAATCATGGTTGAATAGGTCATTCGAATTCAAAATCAAAATGTTTATTCAGTAAATAGGCCACCATCGACTCTTTTACACGTCGGTAATATGAAGAAGCGCAGCAAGAAACTCCAGCAGAAAGTTCTTTTTTCAATCATAAAGTACTTCATACTTAAAAGTAAGTTGCATTAAAAGTAGTTAATAAATAATAATAATTAAAGCAAGAACAAATAGTCATTACAAATGTAAGGTTAATAAATAATACTAATAGACACAACAAATTAAGATAATGCTATCTTTGCCCTACATAAAAATAGCTTTCCAATTATTTATGGGGCGGTCACCACATGCATTTTATCATCCAAACTGTGAATAACATTTTATTTTGTAGATGTGCAAGGAATCCTGCGGCGAGGCGACGTCGCTGGTGGTGCACATGATGACGCACGGGCTGAAGCTGTACCACTGCACGCTGTGCGTGTTCGGCGCGGACAGCGAGCTCGAGCTGCTGGCGCACGCCTCGGCCAGGCACCCCGCCAAGCCGCCGCAGGCCTACCTCCGCACCATCCGCGACACGGTAACTACTTATACAGGTCATTTTATAATAGGTGCACAAAATGTTAATATTTGCTTCGCTATTGTTAATCAATAACACATGTTGTGTTATTTTTACTCTAGCTTAAAAAATATTAGAGATATTGCCGATTCAATGATTCCACTAACTTAACGATATTCATGGACCCTCTAATGCAGGGGTGCGAGGAGAGGGGAGTGTTGTTAAGTAAGTTGATAAATAAAATTTCAAATTTGGAATATTAGTAGGAGAGGGGCTTGTTGTCTGATAAGCTGTACATGAAATTTCAAATTTCGAAAAATCCCAGGTTATTTGTGAACTTAGTAGTACATATCAAGTGATTTCAGTGGCCAGGAAATAAAAAAAACTTATAACAAATAGTATTCACAAAACACGCATAATACACACAAAATGGTAGCTGTTATTATGTTTATAAAGAGGTTTTAATGTTTAATTTGTTTTTAATTTCAGGGTGATAAGGGCTTTAAGATTTTGCCTCTCGTTGAGCTAAAGAAGACCGTTCTACCTGTAAAAGAAGGTGTAGGAGTGACAGCCAAAGAAAACCCAGTGAGGGAGGCCGAGCGGTCCATCGAGCTGGAGAAACTCATCGGGCAGATAACCGTGATGGACGCGCAGGCCGAGCCGAGCACCCCGGAGCCCGAGGCCGAAGAGCCCACGACGACGGCGGACATGGTGCCAGGACCAATGAACGGAATCGATGGAACTTTATCGAACCTCGTGGTCAACATAGCTGTACCGCCATTGGCTACTCTTCGACCAGTTCCGCCATTAGTACCTATAACTATAGTACCAGAGAGACACGTCACCCCGCCTCCGGCGGTAGACCTCAACCTATCCAAACAAGTGACGCCAGTCTTCAAGGAGGAGCCGAAGGACACCACACCGGAGAAAAGTACATCCCAAGTCATATGCTTGGACAGCGACGAGGAAGATTCAAAACACGGCATCATTAGTCTCTCCGACGATGAAAACACCGCTACTAATGAACAAAACAATATTTCTTTCAGTATTTCAAAGGTGCCAGTTTCTTTAGCTAAGAAATTGCCGCCCGGCGCCGCGTTAAAGTGCGGCAAATGCGAAATGGTATGCAGCACCATCCACGGTTTCAAAAAGCATCTGGTCTCCTGCCACAACAAGACCGACGTGTTCAACTGCGCTCACTGCAGTTTCACGACGCGCGTTATGGACGACCACCTCACTCACTACAGCAACACTCACGTCGCCACGCCTCGCTTCACGTGCGTTGTATGCGGGCGCTCGGAGTGGTATTTGTCGGTGATGAAGAAGCACGTGAAGGCCCACGGCATAGCGAAGCTGATCGTGACGTCGAAGTGCGGGGAGTCCGGGGAGGTCCAGTACGCGGTGGGGGGCACGGCGGACCCGCCGGCGCGGCCGGCCAAGCCGCGCAGGAAGGCCTACGCCGGGCCCGCGGCGGCCGCCACGCCCGCCACGCCCACCAAGCGGCGGTTCGGGCCCGCCGACATACACAAGCTGCCCATCAACCCTATCCTCGAGGAGTCCGTGCACTGCGGCGAGTGCGAGTTCCACACGAAGGTGCGCCTCAACATGGTGCGCCACCTGCAGCTGCACGCCGAGCAGCAGCCGGCGCCCGAGACCGCGCCCGTCAACCCCGTGCCGCACCTGGAGACCAACGAGAAGCACTTCGACAAGATGGTCAACCTGGCGTCCAGCTCCGTGGCCACGCGGCCCGAGAAGCCCTCCCGGGAGGCCGCGCCGGTGGCCGCGCTGGCGCCCGAGCTCGCCTCGCGGTACCCCAAGTTCGTGCCGGAGCGGCAGCGGCACACGTGCGGCGCGCGCGGCTGCTCGTACATCTCCGTGGACGAGGGCATGCTGCGCCGGCACTGGGAGGCGCTCCACTCGGGCTCCACGGACTACCACTGCGTGCACTGCCCGCCCTACCAGCACCTGGACAAGTCCAAGCCGCTGACGGCGGCGCGCATCCTGGCGCACCTCAAGATGCACGACGTGCAGCTGTACGCGTGCTCGGCGTGCCCGTACTACCACTCCAAGCGGCAGGTGGTGGACAAGCACGCGGCCGAGGCTCACCGCGCCGGCGCGCGCGTGCTCGTGGTGCGCGAGCCGGGCGCGCCCCGCGCCCGCCCGCGCCGGCCGCGCCCGCGCCCACCATGGACCTCAAGCCCTGGCAGTGCGGGCCTCTGCAAGTTCCGCAGCATGCTCCGCGCGGAGGTCGTCGACCCACTGCTCCAGGTTCCACCAGTCCAAAATGCAGTTCAAGTGCGCTTACTGCCCGTTCAGGACGTCGATGCAGGAGAACGTCATCAAACATCAGATGTCCTCGCATCCCAACAGGGAGCAAGAGATATTCTACTTTTATTATCGAGAGGGTTCCCTCCCCGACGCCGCCAATGGAAACTTCATACTGGCAGCATCAGAGGATAAAAGCAGGCCTGAGCTCCGCTTCCGAAGTGAAGGCCGAGGTCGCGGAGCCGGCGCAGGGCTCCGCGCCGGGCTCGCCGCCGGCGCCGGCGCCGACCCTGGCGCTCGCCCTCGCCCCGATCAACCTCAACCTTGTCAAGCAGGAAATGGATCCAGAATCTAATGTTTTAGAATCGATTGAGGACCTATGTAAAAAATATGGCGAATTCTGCGAACCGAACGGTCTCAACTATAGATGCTCCCCTGTGTAAAGTAGTGATGGAAGATAGCAAGGAAGCTATGCAGTCTCATTTTGTTTGAAGAATTGAAATACAGAAAGTAAGTACTTGTTCCACTTACTTAAGTAATGGTTTTTTGTGAAGCGTGACCAAGATGACTATTAAAAAAAGTGTTTTTTGTTTTTTAATAGTAGAAATATTTACAAATAAAGTAACAAATGATAGTTGTAGGTATATTTTAGACGTCTTATTACGTTGATACATGCCGTAACATAATATAGTATGATGGTTTAAACGCTATATAATCATATTTTTTTAGATGGGGCTGCCGGCTGTGTTCCTATAAAGCGTTCCACCAGACCGGCTTAAAGGAACACATGTGGACGGAACACCGACAGAACCAGGAGCCCATCGAGCTGCCGGTCGACGCCAACGTCGAAGCCTGGGTCTCCAAACAACTGGACTACCAAGAAGACCTGATCAAAAAGAACCGGGAAAAACTAGCCCAGCAGCGAATACAAGTGGAGAGAAGCTCGGCCCCCTCAACATCTAAAACTGTAGAAGTTTCGAACAGTTCAGCGAGTAACTTAACTACGCAAGAATTAGAAAAATATTTCGGACCGTTTGGTACGTCCAGTAATATGATGTTCTGCTGTCCGAAGTGCCCGTTTCAATGCAAGGATGAACCGGCGATGCAAGATCATTTAGAGTCTGAACTAACCAAGATAAGGTAGGTAGTGGTTGCGTCTTGTGCTATGCTTGAGAAATTGCTTGAAAGTCATTTGATGGACCATGCTTGTCGTTGCAGTTTTTTTTACACTAAGTTACTTGCAGAGTCTTATTTGGAATGAAAATTATATGAAGCTCCTAAACATAGTATTGCTATAAGCGATTGGCGAGTGAGAATTGTTGTGTTGTTGTTTGTCTCTGATGTCTCCACCATCAACTGGGTGTTTGGCCAATATTGTCAGCAGGTCTAGTATCGCAGCTATTTAAAAATTAAAACGCAATCCAGCCTAGGTGATGTGCCTCGGCTCTAAGATAACAGGCGTCCTCTATGTCCAGATGGTGCTGCAGCAAGTGCCCGCGGCACTTCACGACGTACCACGAGGCGCAGTTCCACTGCAAGAGCGTGCACGCGGGGCAGCTGGCGCGGCCCGTGGAGGCGGCGCGCGACCCCGGCCTGCGCGCCGCCTGGCTGGCCGCCGCGCTGCGCCGCCAGCGCCCGGCGCGCGCGCCCGAGCCCGGCGCGCCCGGGGACGACCCCGACAACTCGCTGCTCGTCGTCCAGTACGAGGAACACGTCGCTCTCCCCGACAAACAAGTCTACCAACCGAAGAGGCCTTCGTCCGAAGCCCCGGACAGCGACGACGACAGTCTCGTCATTGACGAGCCCCCGAAGAACGCGACCGGCCGCAAGACCGACTGTCCCTACTGCGAGTTCAAAACGAGGTATCCGAAGATAATCGCTGCCCATATTTTGCGCCATTACGATCTCAAACCGTTCTCGTGCCCGTACTGCAAGTTCACCGGCAACAAGCCCGCGGTGCTCTCGCACCTCGCGGCGCGCCACGCCGGTCGACCGAGTCACCCGGCCAAGACTAAGAAACCGAACGGCCCGCCGACGATATTGGATCTCTCTAAAAGTACTAAAAAGATCGTTCCGGTCAAAAAAGTGGCCGACGACGCCCTCGTCTGTCTGATTTGCGAGAAAGTATTCACGGACGTTGAATCTAAAACGCACATGCATGATGATGAAGTTCCTAAGTTTGCCAAAAAAGGTGAGGTCGTGGTGAAATGCTGCGATTGTCGCCTGCTGTTCCCTGACGTAGAGGCCATGCAGGCACACAAGACACACTCTCACCCGGACTCCTCGATCAATTACGCTTACTACAAGTTGCTTTACGACTCTAGGGATTTGGTGGTCTGTACCTACTGCAACCAGCAGTTCTCCCATCTGATAGACATGAAATCCCACCACAACGCCGTCCATAGCTCGTTAAAACTCCAGTACACCGCCAGTTTTTATATACCTGGCGCTAAAAGAAAAGCTGATGAGCCCATCACGTCGTCACCTAAAAGATGCGCAAGGAAATCTACGACTAAACTGCCATTTTGCCAAGCCATTGCCAAGAAATCTACGACGAAGTTGCCATTTTACGTTGAATCTGACTCTGAGAGTGAGGAGGAGGAGTACAGTTACTACGGCTCGAAACCCACTTCTTGGGATAAACTTTCAAATGTGACCACCCTAATGCCGTTCTGCAATACCATATTGCCGTTTACACTGAAAAAACTGAGTGAATATATCAATATAGACCCAAAAGTTGTTTTAAAAGATATTAAAAAGTGAACATTAAGTTAAGTGATGCAAGCATTTGATAGAAGGAGGATTCATTGAAAGTGAACTAATTATTATTAAGAATAGTTTTATATTAATGCCATAATCGTACTTTATGGCACAAGATAATCTGTGATTTCAACAACATTCAAAAGTTGTAGAGTATTAATCGTTAAGTGTAGTCATTGAAGCATTTGCACGATGTGGATGAAGAGCTCTTTTTGTTTAGTTATATTTGTCGTTCAGTAATTTTGTATGTACCTAATTATGTGCTGCTAACATGTTGATTTTATTGGAATATAAATAATGTTTTCAATGCTAACAGGGTAGTATCAAGATGGAAAATGTTTAAGAGTTCCGGTGGCAACCAATTATTTGTACTGGGACCGACTTGAAAGCACAATTGATTCACGATTTGATATCTTTGGATATCGTATCACATATAACACTATAAACCAGTTGCACACATTTGCCTCGAACAAATCGGCCCCATCAAACTAGAGTAAAATTATCCCTATAAAACTGTAATTAAGTGAACTTTGATTCTCATTTTTTTTGTATTGTCTAATTAAAACTCTTAATGAAAGGTTCCAACATTTTTGTTTCTAGTTATTTGTTAAGGGTTTCTGCTCAATGCGATTTGTCTAAATAAACAATTGAATTTTGTCGTAAATTATTCTCGCTAAGTAGAACTATGTTTACATTGTCGCTTAGCGGGAAGTATAGTCGGATTCTGAATTATTGAGACTCAAGAATGTTTGTTCGTTTTAGACATAGTTTATTCGCCAAATAGTTTTTCAGTTACGGATTGTAAATATAAGTTTCTTGAAGGAATTTCCTGTTTTATTGTCTTTGCTACCATTCCCTTGACCAGCTCCACAGAATATACAATGCACTGTTGTGACAAAATGGTGTGAACACGAGTCTGAAGGGATAAATGTCGTCCAAATTATAATAAATAGGTACTTACAACGACTGCTACTTATGTAACCGGAATAGAAAAAAATAACAAAAGTATATGACTAAATATGGTTTTATTGTTTTTCAAAATATTCTCCCTTATGATCGATGCACTTTTGTATACGTTGAAACCAATTTTTAAAACATTTTTTCCACTGTGGTATCTCCAAAACGTGCTGTTTGAACGCGTCGACTGCATCTTCACGGGTCGAAAATCGTTGACCACGTAATTTATTCTTTACATTTGGGAATAAATAGAAATCATTGGGTGCCAAATCAGGCCTGTACGGCGGATGACCCGTTAATTCTATATTTTGACCTTCCAAAAATCGAGTCGTTTCGCGTGATGAATGACAGCTGGCATTGTCATGGTGAAGAACGATTCTGCGTCGCTGGTTGTTTTTACGTATTTCTTCAAATACCTCCGGCAAACAAATGGTCGTGTACCATTCCGAATTAACCGTTTTACGATTCTCTAGTGGCACTGTAGCTACATGGCCATTAATACCGAAAAAGCAGGCGACCAGCTTCAAGGTGCTTTTTGCACGAGTTACTTTCGTAGGGTTCGGCTCATTTTGAAACACCCACACTGTTGATTGTTGTTTAGTTTCCGGATCATACGCATAGATCCAGGATTCGTCACCTGTGTAGATATTATAAACAGCTTTTGAGTCACCACGGATATATTTTTTTAACATTTTCTTGCACCATTCGACGCGAGCCCCTTTTTGATCCTTAGTTAAATTGTGAGGGATCCAACGGGAACAATTTTTTTTTACAGCTATATGATCATGTAATATCTTATTAATGCTAGTCATACATATGCCCATAGTCGCCTCTATCTCGCGATATGTAACATGACGGTCATGCATTATAAGCTTCGATCATAAATACCCTAGATACAACATCTCCTACAAATTCACGCCGAAAAAGTGTCCGACTCGCTTAGTTATAAGTATGCACGTATAGTAGACAAATTCACAATGTATAATGTACTAAGACCATATTTATAAAAATTGAATACAACTTTATTCCCTACACAAAAGGTTTTATTTGTAATGCACGCGTTAGGCGGTTGTGACATTACAAAATGCGATAATCGCGCAAGTCGTAAAATTTAACGACCGTCGGCCGTAGGTGTACGAATGTACACCTTAAGTCAATCAGAATTAAGTATAATTCAGTTTACGCTGCGTGGGGATCGTAGCTTCGCGTCTTGTAGGAACAGAGTAAGTGGAGTCGTGTTAAACAAAAATTTTGTCATGTACGTATTGTAAAGTTTATAAAATTAGTGTGACGCAATTGTGCAACTATTTTTATGGTTCAGTACCTCAAAACCAAAAAACGGAATCTTTATTGGATTACTCGTTTGTCTGTCTGTCATAGACAATTTGCTCCGAAACTACCGGACCGATTGAATTGAACTTGAATTGAAGTCTTGCAAACTATATTGTGTGACATATCAAATGAAAGGGCGGGTTGTGAGAATCTCAAATATATATTTTCTATAAATTTAAAATTAATAGTTTTGTAGTAATTTAAGAAAATAAATGAAAATTGTCAATTTTAGGTCTAGTAGTTTCGGGAGTAAGGGATTGAGAGAAAAATAAAACAAAGAACTATTATTAAAACATATATCTTATGTACCCTGAAACAAATTTAATTTATTGTAAACTTGTCGTTTCGAAGTTAATTTTTTTTTAATATTTTCTTTTTTACACATATAATGCAGACGCACATCCACATATTTCTGAACTGCTGCTTTTGTCAGTTCATAAATATGGTGAAATTGATCACTTGTATGAGCATCTGTATTTTTAAATAGCGTCATGTGCATTAGACTTCGCAGTATTTGCATCGTTAAAAATTGACCATTATACCGTCTCAAAAGTGTACTTCCACCACTTATTTTAATATAGTGCCTGATGATCTTTTCAGACTCATTGCAAACTAGGTATAAATCATTAGACGCATAACACAAACCGCCAACATCCTTTACATCCACCAATTTGTGAAACCACTCTTTTTTGGTGGCAAGTAGGTGATTTTTGCAATCATCGCACTTAATTTTTTTTAGTAAATGGTACACAACAAACCCTGAAATGTACCCCACTATTTGACAAGTGACATCATTCTCTTCACCTAATAATTCAGAGAGATGATTGCAGTTGTTGTCGTAGTTGTTCTCAATAGTTTCTTGGTTTCTGCGATTATCTAAAAATGTTTTTGAAATGTCATCTTCATTTTCATCCTCATGCCGTAATCCAACAGCGGAATTGTTTATGTTTGCAGTTGACTCACCGCTTAAAATGGGAATGTTTTCTAATGGCAAGCAATTGCCACTGAATTTTTTGCTCAGTTCTAAATGAGCCAACAACTTTTTATACGCCGACTTAAACTGCCTCGTGTTGGGATTGTTATTATGGCCGCCTAGGCTTCTGATTTTCCCAAAAAACAGCTCCACATGATCTTGACTAAATTTGTATGTAGTCAAAAAGGTCATTTTTTTTGTCTCAATCAGAGTCGAATACAGATACTGTACGCTGTTTATGCACGTGAGCAATCCTATGACGCCTGTATTTGCCCTGCATTTGTATAAAGGTACCTTTTTGCTCTCGTACATGACTCGCTTCTCTTTATTAACTGTTGTCGTTTTTTTGTACATAACTTTTGTTGTTAAGGAAAGCAAGTACATTTTCGCGTCTGCGCACAGTTTGAGGACTTTCTCTGAATTTTTTGCATTGAGCGGGGTACTAAAACCAAAGTCAGCCATATTCCTGGAATTCAAGACATCGAAAAGATCATTGATAATTTTAATAAACTTGACTGTGGCATCAGAATTCGCAAATTGGTCAATGTTTAGTTCCTTGTCACAAAATTCAATTGCTTTCGCGACGCTGTTGCTCAATAATTGTGTAGCTAGCTTAACCTTCATTACCTCATTTCGAAAGTGTATATGCCTGAGCGTCAGTTTGTTGGCTAAGTGCAAACTGTTCTCTTCCTGGAGGTTATGTAAAGCCACAATTAATTCCCACTTTATTTCCTTATCATCAGCGTCGTAAATGCATTTTTGTGCCTCCAGTAAGTTCCTCATCAGTTTTACCATATGGCAAGCGTCTAAAAACACTGCGACTTCGTTACCTTCACATGGGTGAGGGAAAGTTGTTTTCAAGTTTTCTTGATTTTCTAGATTACAACCGAGTGCTTTCATGCAATTGATATTTGTCTTGCAGCCGTCAAATGTCAAAGACATAATTTTGACCCCTACATCATGGCATTTCTGAAGTGTTAGCCGGATCATGTTCGACTTCATTTCCCCAGTTAAACTGTGAATGAAAAAATATGCAACTGGTAGCGTCCAAGACTGGTTTAAAGACACTACAACAAAAACATGGGCTTGAGTTGCTTTTACATCCGAATCATCATTACCAATACCCATGTCCACTAGGCCTTCGAATTTTCGTCCGGTCCAGGTTTTTTGCTGTCTAATAGACATCTCATCAACCACTAATCCGCATAAGAGTGGTTCAGGAGATGTTTTTGCCTTATCAGCCAGTCTTGAAAAAGCCTCTTCTGTAAAACCAGGTTGCGCATTAACATTTTGATACCACCTGAATAATGAATTGGGGTGTGGCAGATTTTGAGCAAATATATCTCGTAAATATTTATACGCCGCTGGTGAGTAAAAATGCAGTGTTAATGCAAATTTTCGAAAATCCGGGGGATACTTGGCCAACGAAATGTTTTTTTTTGCAGTTAATATTTCTATCACTTTTGCATTAGACTCGTTAATTTTTTTTGTTAGATCTGAACTTAAACTTTCATCTACGAGCCGTTTACTTTTTAAATCTGACACGATTTCTTTCAAATTCAAATTCCTTTTCCTAAGTCTCGAATTCTTCTTTTTCAAATTTTGAATTTGTTTATTTTTTAAATCAATGGTTTTTTGACAAATTCTAAGGTTCTTTTTGTAATATGATGTCTTGGGAGTATCCAAAACTGAGGTTAATCCTGATGATGTTGGTGATGGTGTACGTCGACGGATTAAATTTAGTTCAATTTCATGTTCATTTTCTGGTAGAGATTGTGCGTTGTTCCCTGTCGTTGCCATTTTCTGCAATAATAACATAAGGTTGTTATTTATAATGATTTTATTTGCGTGCGTACCATCGACGACACATCTAACTGACCATTCGTAAACTAAAGCCAACCATACTTCAACGAGATAAGGTTGCTGGTAAGCAAGGTAAGTGTGCTGCTGTTTGTATCATAATTATACCTCAATCGACATCGACTGTTATCGATACGTCCACCCACTTCAACGTCATAAAGGAATACAACTTATCGGTGTAATCAGAAGGTGGCAAAATAGTAACACGGGTTTCGTTTCATTCCTCTATTTAATATCAACGTTCAAATCCAATCAAATCTTTCATTGTCCTAATTGATTTGCATTGTTAATTCTTTCCCATTGCACATTATAATAACATTATGTGTATTCCTCTATGACAGGACCTATCGAAAACAGTCGATCTCGATGATATTTTTTTGTCCAACACTAACCAAAGTTCGTTTGTGCTAGAAAAATATCGAGGAATTTGTATATATCTTTAAAGTAGTAATTTGTATATATCTTTGTTATAAATGATATATATAACTAATGAATTTTATTTACCTACCTCTGTTTTTGGCTGCAGTACCAACAATATCTCTCTATCAGCGCTCTTATCTAGTTCGTTTGTCAGTGAACTTGGTATTGTAACCTGAAAATAAACGCCAATACTGGTTTAAACGCCTGTGTTTTTTTATACATAATGTAACAAATGATAGTGAACTACGACTACTGTCATTAACAATGGCTTGATTGCAAGGGTAAACTTCAATTCAATACTTACCTCCGAATTGAATTGTGGTTGTAACGACGTGTCAGTAACGCAGGTTAAACTTGGTTCATTCTGAGGTGAACTATGTATCGTGGCTGTGGACGGTACATCCATTTGAGATGGCGTCATTGATACATCCGTCTGGAAAAGATTTGTAATGATTATGTTTTTTTGCTGACTAGATCACAATATTTTTCGGATTTTGAGATTTGAATTGGATGAAACTTACTTCAACACGTGGAAGGACCCCTTTTTTTACTTTCCGATAGCCTTTTTTTGTATAATACATATCACTTTCTGCAAAATGGCAAGAACACACCACGCTAGAATCATTAGGCTTGAAAAATTCTTCGCCCCTTTCGTTAGCTATTTTTTTCCGCCATTTTTCTCTTTCGATTTCATTTTTAGGGAATCTGGAATTATATTTATAATTAAAATATTATATGGTAATTATATTATTTTGTTCACCTAATGCGGTCGCCGAACTTGTTAAAACTACTTCAGCCAACGATCGTTGTTTTCACAAAACCTGTTCGCCTACAGCAGCCTACGTCTATATCCAAAGTCCGCCAAAGAGGTAAACTACAAAAGTACCTTAAAAAAAAAACTAAACAGGCGGCTCCATATATTCAGTATTTAACTCTGTTCTACTTTATGAATTTTTCGTCTCCTTTAACACGTAAATAGCAACACGCGCGGGAAAGGGACAAACGCGTAAGCGATTTACTTGAACTATTTTAGAAAGATAATGTTTTTACTTAGTTAGAAGGTAAATTTTGCCACAAATCCATTACATTATGAAACCTTGAATTAATACTTACCGAAAATACGAAACCCCATCCTTTTTCAAGCTATTTGAAGTATTATTTTTGCACTTTTTCACGGAGCACTTCGGCATGTTGACCTGACGGTGACCGGCGCGCGACTGCGAGCGCAATTGTGCTACGACGCATTTTTAGCACAATTGATTCATACCGCGCTTGAGGCGTTGTTAGTGTATCTAGGGTATTTATGATCGAAGATTATAAGTTTTCGCACAGCTTCAATATTTTGTGGTACAACGACCGATTTCGGGCGACTTTCCTTAACTTCGTCCGTGAGCATACTACGTCCACGATTGAACTCACTAAACCAGTGGTACACAGTGCTTTTCGATGGAGCTTCATCACCAAAAGTCGAAGTTAATTGATCTATGCACTGTTGTTGCGTTAAACCACGCCGAAAATCATAATAAATCGTAGCACGAATATTTTCACGCGTGAGTTCCATTCTTGCAGCGAGATGACATTTTGATCCCGCCAAAAACAAAAGACCAGCGTACATAAGAAAAAAAAATATAGCGGCCAGTATTAAAAAAAAAGTTCTAATTTTACCATGGAGGTCAGATATAACGTTTATAAATGATGGAATCCCAGATTCCGGATACATAAGTAGCAGCCCTCGTACTAAATGTACAATATACCCATGTTATTTCTGATTAGGTACTTAAATAATCGGTATTGCTGTGAAGATACAAGTATATTGGTAAATTTTTCGATGAATGGATGTATATCCAACGCCTTAACACTACGTACCTATGTCGGAAGGTAAAGATCCAGATTGTCTGTATAGATGATGATTGGAATCATTTTCTTTAATCTATAAAGACATTTTTTCATTATTCTGAACAAGAATAATAGAATTCCTGATATGTCCCCAAGAAGATGTACGGAATTGTCCCTTTTGTTACCTAAATCAAATATATTTCTTGGTAACAAAACGCAAAATCTTTTTGGGGAAATGTCAGGAATTCCATTTTTCTTGCTGGTGTCTATTTTTTTCAAACTTTCCTTCTGCATACATACATACTAACATCACGCCTTAATTCCCAGAGTGGGGTGGGCAGAGCTATAGAAATACCAACAAATCTAAAAAGACTTGTTGATAATTCTGTAACCACGTTTTGCAGAAGTAGGCTAAGATGTTTACTAGTATATTAGTCCTTCTGCATATACAAAAAAATAGGCCCTTGCTTAACAGAAGCGCGTGGAGTTAAGACACACACCGGTTACGTGCTGCGTGCACGCGTGCAGAGAGCGGAGCGGCAACTTCGCTTCGATGCGTGCAGTGATGACGTGGTATCTAATAGGCGTTCGCATTGAGACGGCAAACTCGACAGGTTTCGACGCGCACAGCTCGGTGCTGCGCGTGACAACAAGGCGTGCCTCTCTTGTATTTATTTACAACTGTGCCGGGGCACGTCGTGGTTTTTAATCAGTAAATGAAACTAAAACTAAAAGGAAAGCTCATTGATATTGTGCGAGGACATGAGTGCATATAATTATATAATATCACAGGACAATCTCACATAAATTGACCTAGTCCCAAACTAAGCTCTAGGCTTGTACTGTGGGTAATAGACAACGATAGTATGTTTATCTTTGTCTAGTTATATTGAACCCAGGACCCCTAGCTTCGAAGGCAGCGTCACTACCAACGAGGCTAGCGTGTCGTCAATACAACATAATAATACAATACAACTTAACGCATACAAATATTGTGGGAACAAACCGGTGCAACGATTGGAGTACATTTGGAGTCTTTGTTATAATTATATATTGTTGAATTCCACAAGTATCCCATTACCCATGGAGAAATAAATTAAAAACTGGCCTTAGATTACGTTCTGGACACATTCCGTCAAATGTGTTGCCTCATGGCGGCTGGGTACGCTACGGAGCTGCAGCGTGTGCTGCGTGGCGTGCCCCTTTTGTCTACTATGATGAAGTCGATCTCATTTTTAGGGTTCCGGAGCCGAATGGCAAAAACGGAACCCTTATAATTTCGTCATGTCCGTCTGTCCGTCTGTCCGTCCGTCCGTCCGTCTGTCCGTCTGTATGTCACAGCCATTTTACTCAGAGCCTATTGGCACTATATAAATGAAATTTGGAGGATAGATGTATTCAAAGAACCGCTTTACAATGATGTAGTAAAATTGAAAAAAAAAAAAAATTTAGGGGTGGCACTCGATACATGTAACTAGGGGACAAAAAATTTTTTTGAATTACATCAGCGTGTGGGGTATTTTTAGATAGGGCTTCTAAAATGATACAAAAGGATATAGATGTTTTTAAGTGACTTTTTTACGTAAGTGAACAGTTGGCGAGATATACGCTTCTAAAGTCGTAAAAATTCTGTCCGGGTGGGTAGCTTTTGAACTGTTAAATTCAACATTTTAATAAAAATTACAGTAGTAGAACTTACGAAATACTTCCAATCAAAATTGTTTTGAACACGATACGCTGTGCAGTTTTTGAGATTTTAATAAATAAAAAAATAAAAAATCAACCATGAACGTTCATCCCAGCTACGGAACCCTTCACTGTGCGTGGTCCGACATGCACATGGCCGGTTTTCTTTATAGTATTGAGGATTCCCCATGGGAACACACACTGTAACTAAAACCGTGGGATCCTACTACTGAGTCACTGCGATTTTGTACTCCCACTAGCATTCAAATCGCCCATGACAACGTAAAATCGATGTCCACGAACAACCTTTTTAAGGTTGGGAAACAAAAAGTAGTCGCTGGAGGCCAAGTCTGGACTGTACGGTGGGTGAGTAATAGTTTCGAACCCAGAGTCAAGAGCCTTGGCAACATGAGCAGTATGCACAGGGGCGTTTTCATGAAGAAGCAGCACTTCTCTGGTCAATTTTCCCTCCTCTTCTCTTTGATTGCTTCCCGTAATTGGTGTAAAATGTTAGCGTAGTACTCTCCTGTAATATTTAAACCCTTTTCTTTTTAATCTATTAATAATATCCCTTCACAATGCCAGAATATTGTCGCCATGATCTTGCCAGCTAAAGGGACAACTTTCAATTTCTTAGGATGAGGTGTTCCTTTAACGTGCCACTGCATCGATTTTTGTTTGCTCTCAGGGCCATAATGATGAAACCAAGTTTCATCTCCGGCAACAATTTTTTGAAGCAAACCATCAGGGTTTTCACCACACAGCTCAATGAAGTCTGAACAACAAGCAACGCACGTATGCTTCTGAAACGGTGTAAACATTCGTGGTACCCATCTCGCACCAACTTTGGACATGTTAAGATGATAGTGGATAATGCCATGTATTGTACCAATAGAAATACCCTGTGTGGTTGCCGGGTTAGAATAGTGCCACTCCATGTCTTCCCGTGGATGTCGTAAGGGCGACTAAGGGAATAAGGGCTTGTAGTACTGTTAGGCGATGGGCTTGCAACCTGTCACTGACAAACATCTTAGCCTATTTGTGCAAAATGTGGTTATAGAATCAACTATTCTTTTTTGAGTTGTTGGTATTTCTGTAGCTCTGCCTACCCCGGTCTGGGAATGAAGGCGTGACGTTATGTATGTAGAAATATTGTTTTTTTGTGCTATAGACCTAACCTTCACTCGACCATCTTCCAGTATAATTTTCTACACTTTTTGAATGTTTTCTGGTGAAGTAGCTTCAACAGGCCGACCAGGTCTAGGGTCATTTACTATGCTCTCCCTGTCACGCTTAAATTCATTTGACCACTTTTGGACAGTAGATAATGAAGGAGCTGACTCATAGTAAACTAAATCCATTTCTTCTTTAATAGACTTGATTTTTTCTCTGTTTAGTCAAGAATTTTATCACGGCTCGATGCTCCAATTTAATTTATATTGTAAAATCGTTCATGGCTGCTGAACAAACGTGATCAACGTTTGTTCAGCAGTAGCAGAAAAACAAAAGAACATGTGGGCTTCAAATTTACTTTCTTTTACTGTCAATGAATGACTATTAGCGGCCAGTATAAAAAGTTTACTAAAAAGGTTTGCAAAATACCAATACCGAGAATTTATTGAACGCCCTTCGTATTTCACCTCAGCACCTCAAAAAGGGTGGTATTGCTGTTTAAAGACAGTGAGGGTGGATTGCAAAAATATTGTACATAGTTAAGTATCTAACTGATGTCAAAGTTTGATTGAAACAAAATATTTTTCCTTTTGTAACGAAACAAACGATGTTGTTTGTTGTTTGTTGTTTGTAATATCACGGGACAATGTCACACAAATTGAATTAAGTAGTCCCAAACTAAGCTATAGGCTTGTGCCTAGAGCTTAGTTTGGGACTAATTCAATTTGTGTGACATTGTCCCGTGATATTTATTTACCTATTTATCTTACTCAGAATATCTCAAGTGCGGTGATAATGGTCACCCTACCTAAGTAAGAAGTTAATTGTTTAAATTGTATAAACTTGATAAATATGGTACAAAATAATGTACAAATTAAAATGGGTGCAACATTAATATATAACCAACCGACACTAAAATGTATAAGTACTAACGTCGTATTATGATCCTAACGTAAACATGTAATATGAAATGGTTACATACAGGTATTAGCGTAAAAATAGCGTTCCTTGTGAAATCTAGTGCTAGAATTTGGTTTCCCAACACTTCTGCAATTTTGCACTACACATTACATTGTAAAAATTGCGTTTTTAACAATTATACGTACATTTTTATTTATTCATATAAACATCCGAAGTGGTGATTATCTTTTGACATTATATTTATTGATCAGCTTTTATTTAAAAAAAACCGGTAAGAATGCATTATCATTTCAGCGGAAAGAAGTCCATTGAATACAGTATACAATAGTGGTCTTTGATACTGCGCATCATTAGACTTGTCTCTTACCGGCTTAACATTGACAACTTTACATAATATTACGCCTCTATAAACATTTTTTATAACAATTCCTCCCAGTTTTCAACCGACTTCAAAAAAAGGAGGCGGTTCTCATTTCGATTGCATTTTTGTTCCTGTATGCATGAATTTGTATCGTAAAGCAGAATCGGGATGGTTCCTATAAAGTACTTAATTAAAAACTTCGAATGCCCCAACCCTTTTACTAGTCCCCAATTAATTTATTTCGGACTATCTATAACGACCTTAAAAAAGAAGGGGATGGTCAACTCAACTCGTCGAAATCGGTTTATTGGCGGAAAAGATAAAATAACAGTACCTAGGTAATCTTAAATTAACAATTGGCAAACATGAAAAGGTGCATAAAATGATGTGTTATATTAAATGTTTTATACCTTTGACCACATAAAATCAGAACGAAAAGCTAACTGCAGTGGTCTGACATGTCCATTTAATCCCACGAATGAAATATAAATCTATACTTATTGTTGAACGACAATGGCTGCATGGTTTAGATGTCGCTTTTTCTAATGCGATTAATGAAAAAAAAACATTTCTGACAGTGACATTTAGTGGACATTGACAACTAACTCGTATCTTGTGTTTGGTTTGGGCAGAAAAACTTGGCCGCGAATGAATATTCACCGGCAGGATTTTTTATTTTTGATTAATATTGTGATGGTCGGACAGAAGTAGTATGCCGGTGATTAACCGATTTCGTATCATTCCAAGTCGCACATCACTAGTGATATCTAAACACGATGACGTGTGCTTCGCCGCGAGTGAAAGTTTCATTTGAACCTACATGGTAAAACCAAGTACATATCGTAGGCCTTCAATATCAGTTTCTTGTTTTGTTGATTACAGTCTCTAGCGAGTCGTCGTTTCGTTCAGTCGCGGCGTCACGCGTTCTACTCAGTGTAACGATGTGTGGAATTTTTGCTTATATTAATCACTTAACTCCAAAGACCAGACAAGAAATATTAGAATTGTTAGTCAACGGCTTAAAACGACAAGAATATCGCGGCTATGACAGTGCGGGGATTGCGATCGACGCTGTGGATTTGAAGGATATTGTAGTTATAAAAAATAGCGGCAAAGTTGCGGCGTTGGAAGAGCTGTTGCAGGAGCGCAGCTCGGAGCTGTGCGTGGAGAAATGTTTGGAGTCGCACTGCGGCATCGCGCACACGCGATGGGCCACGCACGGGGAGCCCGGGCCGGTCAATGCGCACCCGCAGCGCTCTGGAGACGACAACGCCTTCGTTGTCATCCACAATGGCATCATCACAAACTACAAAGCAGTTAAGACGTTTCTCGAAAACAAGGGGTACGTCTTTGAGTCTCAGACTGACACGGAAGCTATTGCTAAATTAGCCAATCACATCTACAGCCAGCACAATGAATACAACTTTCAGGAACTGATTGAGCAGGTAACCCAGCAGTTGGAGGGGGCATTTGCTCTGTGTTTTAAATCACGCCATTTTCCAAACGAGTGTGTGGCCACTAGACGAGGTAGCCCGTTGCTTGTGGGCATTAAGATGCGGCACACCTTGTCCAGTGACCACATCCCTATTATGTACACCAACAACAAGGCCACTAGAGGTGTTGTGCACACGGTGCCACGGGTTGGTAGCCACGCTCATTTTTTACCCCAACAAGAGCAAAATGTTGAATACTTCTTTGCATCTGATGCTTCTGCGGTTATTGAACACACCAATAGAGTACTGTACTTCGAAGATGATGATGTAGCACATATTAAAGACGGAGTGCTTAGCATTCATCGTCTGTCAGGCAGTAGTTCTGATCCCCATCAGAGAGAGATAATGACTTTGAAATTGGAATTGCAACAAATAATGAAAGGTAACTATGATTATTTCATGCAGAAAGAAATTTTTGAGCAGCCTGAATCTATAGTAAACACAATGCGAGGGAGACTCAATTTTGCTAACGGTACTGTTACATTAGGAGGTATTAAGGATTACATTCCAGAAATTAAACGCTGTCGCAGATTAATGTTAATTGCATGTGGAACCAGTTACCACAGTACCGTAGCTACACGACAACTATTAGAGGAATTAACTGAGCTGCCTGTTATGGTTGAACTGGCATCTGATTTCTACGACAGGAACACTCCTGTCTTCCGTGATGATGTTTGTTTCTTCATTTCACAATCAGGAGAAACTGCAGATACTCTAATGGCGCTGCGTTACTGCAAGCGCCACGGAGCCCTCATCATTGGTATCACAAACACTGTGGGCAGTTCTATCTGTCGTGAGTCTCACTGCGGGGTTCACGTTAATGCAGGCCCGGAAATTGGAGTAGCATCTACAAAAGCTTACACCTCGCAATTTGTGTCGCTGGTCATGTTCGCTTTGGTTATAAGTGAGGATCGTATATCGCTGCAGAAACGGCGTGCCGACATTATCGCAGGACTACACGAACTAGATAGCAAGATCAGGGAGGTGTTGGCGTTGGACGCGGAAGTGAAGGCCTTGGCTGAGGATTTGTATCGGCAGCGCTCGTTGCTCATAATGGGGCGCGGGTATAATTTTGCTACATGTCTCGAGGGAGCTCTGAAGGTGAAGGAGCTGACGTATATGCATAGTGAAGGGATAATGGCTGGCGAGTTGAAGCATGGACCGCTGGCGTTGATCGACGATTCCATGCCGGTGGTGATGATCGTGATGCGAGATCCTGTGCACACCAAGTGTATGAACGCGCTGCAGCAGGTGACGGCGCGCCAGGGCCGCCCGATCGTGATCTGCGAGCAGGGCGACGAGGAGACCATGGCGCTGGCGTCGCGCTGCCTGCAGATCCCCAAGACGGTGGACTGTTTGCAGGGAATCCTGACGGTGATCCCCATGCAGCTCCTGGCGTACCATATCGCCGTTCTGCGGAACTGTAACGTTGATTGCCCGCGTAATTTGGCCAAATCCGTAACAGTCGAATAGTAACAATATTTTTTCGCGTAAAAGGTCCCTTTGATCAAACGATCAACACTTGCACGCTTTTTATTAGGGTTCCGTAGTCAAACTAGGAACCCTTATAGTTTCGCCATGTCCGTTCGTCCGTCCGCAGCCTTGGTCAAAGACTCTTAGTACTAGAAAGCTGTAATTTGTCATGAATATATGTACATATTAGTCACGCCAACAAAGTGGTAAAACAAAATGTTGTTTTTTTTTTTTTGTGGCTATGTTTTTCTTCTTTTCTTCCCCGTAATATACTAATAACTGCTTTAAGAGAAATGCCTACTTACGACTTAACGCGAACAGAAACGATTTTTACATTTATCGTTGAAAGTTGAAAGACAAATAGCTATGCAATTAATTGTCTTTCCCTCAGTGTAGTTGCGGGGATGTTTATGTGAATTTAGATAAGACATTTAGTATTGTTATTTCGTAAAATTCCTTTACAATATAAATGCAAAAGTTTTTTACTCCATTACAAAGCAACGGCTGGACGGATTTCAATGAAATATGAAATTGAGACAGTCTGGACGAACACCACAGGCTACGTTTCATCCCGAAAAATTTAAAAGTTTCCATGGTAATAACGATAATTGAAATCTACGCAAAAGAAGTTGCAGGTAGAAACCCTAAGGGGTCCGTACGCTGAAGGCTAAACGGATTATTACAGACTTTAAATTTGGATATTTAAGTTTGACCTTACTTCGAATATTGAATCAGAAATACTATTAAGTTTAATTGAAATCTAGGGCCATCAAGGCTGTTAATTTTAGATCTTTGTTAGAAATATCTTAGAAATATGAAATTTTGTATGTATATTATGTATCATATAGATAGGCATTGCATTTAAACGACAAATACTGAAAACGCCCATTTATTATGTAGTTTGTTTTGTAAGCTGTGACCAAACAAGTTACATGATTACATAAACGAAGCAAAGGTATTTTGATTTGTTTTAAAAAAGTTTAAACTGGTCCGGCGATCAACGTCTAAATACTTTTCTTGTTATGTTTTTTCCATAGATCGTCATCAACTGTATAAGTAAGGAACCCTCGGTGTGCGGGTTCGACTCGCACTTGGCCGGATTTTGTTTAAAGTAATTTCAATTCACTCCACGAAGTCGTGTCGCGGTCGACTGCATTTTAACGTCAAATTACCTCTGTTACTGTTTGTTACCCGATTTTTGTTTAAATCAGCGCCACAGTTCGACTGCGACACAATGTTTAGAGGGATCAACGCAGTCTTTTTTTATTGTTTGAAATAGGATTGTGTTGAATTTTGATGTAACTGATTGTATAGGTATAATTTTTGGTTATGTTCGTCGGGCAGATAATGCACTTACAGCACTCAACCCCAAGTTAACCCTTTTTTTGCTAGGCAACGATTATTTAACTAGTACATTCCTGTTTGCAATTTACAAATTTGTTAAAATAAAATGTGCTAACCTGCACTACCATGTTAGTTTTTTCCTTCGTGTATCGTGATTCGTGTATATGTATTAAAGTTAATTTTATGATAAATGTATTGTTATGATCAGATAAAACTTCATGTGCTAGTGGTGGTGTATTTCGCTTTTTAATTTGTTATACGTGTTTGTTGTTCGTAAAGTCAACGACTAATTCTAGTTTTAATTAATGGGTTCACTCATGTTAAGGTGTATTTCGCCAATGTCGACTTAACTATAGACACTCCCATGGACTTGGAGAAAATTAAGTCCATGGATTGGTAGTTTTTTTTTACATAGTTAAAGGCTAAACTATAACAAAAATCACGATCGCGTCCTTAGTGTAACGAAAGTTGGTCATTAAAAACTATGGGTAACTTTCGTTACACAAAGGACTCAATTAAGTTTTGTTTTAATTAAAGCCCTTAACTATGTACATTTTTTGAAAACGTTTCGGATATCACACGTAAGGACAATGAAAATATCACAACGACGAAGGAAAGTAGATACGTCAAAATCAATCATTAGCTCTCTGCGACAGGGTTTTATCGTCGCCGACCGAATTTAACCAACTATAATGAATGACGACTAGAAGTTTAAACAGTTTTTAAATGTTTTGACTTTGACTAAAGCCTATTAATTTTTAATCGGCGTACCTACCTACAAAAACCCTAATCGTTAAACACCTGTGTAATAAAATAAATATTTACTTAATGTGTCATTTATTTAATCGTATGGTGTCGTACTTATTAACATAAAAATTTCAAATTAACATTACTAAAAGATAAATCCACATTCAAGGTCCCGAGGCACGAGATAGTGTCAGCGGCTCTATTAATCCGTAATCCAAACTTCGGATCGCCCCGTCGCTTTTTG
The DNA here is from genome assembly GCA_949316455.1 of Acleris holmiana. Lineage (NCBI taxonomy): Eukaryota > Metazoa > Arthropoda > Insecta > Lepidoptera > Tortricidae > Acleris > Acleris holmiana. The sequence goes on from OX438783.1 coordinate 15,089,848, forward strand.
CAAATTAGTTGCGCATCGAGAACAAAAGGGATAGAAATAGACGAAGTTCGAGTTACGGATTTCAAATTAGATCCCCAGTGGCCCGGTTCACGAAGCTACAAGTCGCATCTTTATTATAGTGACCTAATCCAAATATTTTGAATTTCGACTTAGGTCTCTATAGTACTAAATTTATGACTCGAAATCGAAAGCTGAAAATGTTTCAATTAGGTCACTATAATTCTAAAAGCGCGTAGTTACAAATTACAAGCGGAAGACACTTTTAAGCACTTGAAAGAGAGTTCCGCTAGTAATTTGTAACTTGAAGCTTACAATTTTAAAACGGGCCACTTGTATTGGTTTGTACAGATCTTCTGGGTCACCCGAGCAGGGGTAGCTAGAGTTTCAGCCTCTTCGCCAGTCGCAGAGAGCCGATGTTGGTCATGATCTCATGAGCGGACACTCGAAGCCTGTTTTTCAAACGCTTGTAGCTTAAATTACAAGCGGAAGTCTTCCAACAATATGTACTAAAAAGAGACTTCCACACCCTGGTACCTTCCCTTGTCAGTTTTCTGTTTCTTGATGAAATCCGAATTCAATATGTATTTTATAATAGAAGTAAATTTGTGATTGTAAGACTGTCAACAAGTTCAGTACAATTATGTCTACGTTTTACAAATTCCAATTTAAAAAATCATTACTTTCATTCTTGTTTTTATTATTAATTGTTATGATCGTGTATTATATTTATCATTTACTTACGGTCTCGAAATTTTATTTGGTATGTTATTGTACAATTTAAAATGTTAAGTATTGAGAAATAAATTATCTATAACTATGAACTGGATATCAGTTGTTACCGGAAATTCCCACCCAGTTAAAGTACCTACTTGTTTAGCTTGGTACGGTCAAGGACTAAAATATAGGTAGTGGCGTTTAGTGTTTGATCACCGGTATCAGAACCTTTAATGGCATAAAATATGAACAATTTAATTAAAAACCCCTATTTGTGGGTAAGGACCAAAAAGTTGGCCACGCTAACTCACTTAATTAAATTTTATATGAAACTTTTCCATTGTGACACGAAAATTAGTCATACATTTGTAGGTATAATTTTCGTGTCACAACGGGACTTTTTTCACTTTTGTTGTTTGTATGGTTAACTACGCTTAACTATGGTCCAACTATTTGGTCCTGACACTTGTATTTTTTCACCGACCACGATAAACGGCAGCCATTTAAATTTTAAGTGTTACCGACGCACGGGCTCGTGTTTAATAATAATGTTGCAATGTCTACCAGAAGTCCTACAAAGACAAAAGAGGTCTCATTTGAAAGTTAAAAATGTAGGCAAAAAATCAATGTCAAACATTTTACCAAAATATGTCTTATTTTGTCTTATCTTACAGATAGGCCCTTTCGGATACACTTCGACCACGAAAGATCCTAAAGGTAGGACCTTTTGTGCAATTTTACACACTCAGCTGTTCGTTATGCAGGTTTGCTCACGATGTTTTCCTTCACCATAAGAGCACCGGGTAATGTACTATAAGTTAGAACAAGTCATTGGTACATGATGATTTATATTGATCGTATTTATGTCATTAAAGGCCCCGACGGCGGTGACAAAACAAACTACATTGATCAGTCCAAATTACACACATGCAAAATATCCCTATGGGTATATAATTTTGATACTTTGCAATGTACTGCGTTGCGTTACATTGCAAAGTATCAAAGCAAATAGGTATTTACGACCACATGATCGTTTTAATTTGGGTAGAAACAGATTCAGGGTCACCGTTTGCCTTGGCCACTCGGCAAATGCCGAGATAAGAACGCCGCGATGGATGGGGTGCCCCATACTTCGCTTTTTTCAGATTATAATTGATGACCGTTATTTTACTAACATTTTCGGCGCGCTCGAGCCGCCATCTTGAATTGATTTAATTGAAATCGGGTATTTTTTAAATAACGTTTTAACAGTTTTCTTTAAGGCAAAAGTGTATTGAAAAGTGTAAAGAAATCAAAGTTACTTACATTATTTTGATACGTCATGTATTCTGCAAGTCTTACAGGTGAAAAGTTACAAGCGACGGAAAAATATTATTTAAGATGAAAAATTACAAAGACCTGTTACTGCTCAACGGCAACTCCTTGTCCTTAAAGAGATATAATAGTAGATTATACACCGAGGGGATAAAGCACAGTTTTATGTCACGGGCGCGATATTGAATCCTGAACGTAACGAAGGACTCCAGATTTAACTCCCGAGCGCAGCGAGGGTGTAACGAGTTAATTCCCGAGCGAAGCGAGGGAATTAAGAAGAGTCCTGAGCGCAGTGAGGGGTTCAAGCACGCCCAAGACGAAAACAGCTTTATCCCCGAGGAGTGTACTCTACTTTTCTCACCTTTTGCGAGACAATAAAAAAGCGAGTCTACTAAAAACAGCGTTTTATTATAGTAAATTAAAATTAAAAGTGAAAATTGATATTTGAGATGAGATTTCATATTTGATATTTCATTTATTGCAGCGTCTTACAATACTCGCGGCTTTTGTTTAATTTCAAATGTGTTCCATTCAGCTTGCCGTGGCCAGCTCGATTTTAGAAAATGTTCGATTTTCAAATTAGGTTCGACGCGGCGGTGGCGGCGGCGCCGCGCCCGGCCTTCGAGTATTAGTTGATCTTTTATTACGAAATTAGACTTTAAGGCCATTGTAATAAGAACTATGAAAAGTGAAAATATTACAACCCAGCGAGTTATAATGAGATTCAGTACAACATTACACCCCGGCTAAAGCCAAGGGCTTTAATGAGTTGGTTTGCGGAAGGTTTGCATGATATGTAATTTGGCATTGTCGAGCAGGTGGTGTGAAAATATAGTTAATCCATCCTTACTAATAAATGAAAGTAACTCGGATGTTTGTTACGCTTTCTCAGTTACACCACTGTACCAATTTTAGTGGGATTTAAAGGTTAAAGATTTTTATTGAGCATTAACATATTTTAACAATTAAGATCGTAAGCAGTTGCATTAGTATAAACTATGTCGCAGCTGTTAAAGCCCACCTCGGGACATAGAGGAAAAATGTTCTACATTCTAAATAATGATTATTTGGTATAGGTATTTTGGGGATAGGTAGCTTAAACCCCGGAGGATTACGAAAATGGCTGATCGAATATTCTTTCTTCGGTTTTAATGGTTTTCTTTTAGACAACTAATGTTATTCCTAATGTGTTTAATTACTTTAACTTACCTATAACGTAACTTGCTACTTAAATTACCAATTTTTTTGTTTAAATGAGCATGAGTATGAATATGTATTAGGGTACTTTTATCCTGGAAAATTGGACATTACACTATTATAATAGTGATAAAATAATAATAAAAAACTGTACATTAAGATTGTCGTTTTATTCGTCTTCGTGCAGACAAACTATTAATACAGTTTTGCAGGGTTTTTGTTGTCTGTCTGTCCCTATGTATGCTTAGATCTTTAAAACTAAGCAACGGATATTGATGCGGTTTTTTTTAATAGATAGTGATTCAACAGGATGTACAATACTTTAAACCGGAGCGAAGTGAGGGCGGGTCGCTAGTTAATAAATAAAATAAAATACATAAGTTACATAACATCACGCCTTCATTCCCAGAGTGGAGTAGGCAGAGCTACTGAAATACCAACAACTCTAAAGAAGACTTGTTGATAATTCTGTAACCCCATTTTGCACAAGTAGCCTAAGATGTTTACCAGTGTATTAGTGACAGGTTGCAAGCCCATCGTCTAACATTACAAGTCTTATTCCCTTAGTCGCCTCTTACGACTTCCAGGGGAGACATGGAGTGGCACTATTCTAACCCGGAAACCACACAGGCAAAAATATTAAATAAAAATGACTGCCACGTGGATGGAGTCCCGGGCAACAGGTAGTCCTAACAGGTTAAGGAATATAAAAACTTATGTATACAGCAATAAAGTTAAAGCGGTACGAGTCTGCGTGGGCATACTGCTCGTTGGTGTACTTATGCCGTTGACTGTACACGTTTGGAATTTGGCACACGCAGCGAGACACGGAAGAATTTACGCAGCCGTGCAAAAGAGAAAAGTCGTTCCAATGAACAAAGACGAACGCTTACAGGGACTTTTCCATTTAAGGTGGATGTGACGATGGGTTTTGCTTTGTTTCAATACTAGATAAGCATCTACAAACAGAGGTAAAGGGTTAGCAAAAAATACTTCAGATTACCAACATGGTGTTATGAATATGAAAAATATAAGGAAACAACTTATCGTAAGTAATAAATTACGAGGCTCATGAAGCGATGCTAAAATCGCGTAGCTGTCAAAAATAATCCATACAAATTTAGCTCCGGGCGATAACGTTTCTCACCCCCTCAATCTAAACGTTTTCCACGATTTTTGAATAAGTTATAGATATTATGGAAAACTAGGTCTGTACGTTTCCGCGTTTTTTTTCCTTTCCAATTTTTTTTGGAAAGTAAAACTTACAGACCTAGATTTTCATTATATCTACAACATATTCAAAAATCCTAAAATTCGGACAACGTTTAAGGGGAGAAAAATGGTTATCGCAATTTGTATTGAGATTATTTGCTTCACCGTCAGTTTGTCTTATCTTACTTATCGAGAATCGAACCCGGAACCTGTTTGATGTGCGTTCAAACTACTTTCTACCTAGTCTAAATATACTCTCTAGTATTCTACCAGTGTTTTACCTACACCGTTAACCAAGAAACGGGAATCTCCTTTTAAATTTGTAAATATCAACGATACCTGCATTCCTTCAATGCCGCGACCGTTATGCTCATAATTTTTTTAGAACAAGAACAACACTACGCTTTGAAGATTTTCTCTGACGTCACTAGTATACATGATGTGTTGTGGCATTGACCTTGTTAGTTTGTATTTAAATCACAATGTAACTGATGCAGTTGTATGTAACCAATGTAACCTACTCAGAAGTACCTACGAGATGCGTGCAAAATGATCAAGGGAAAAACTTTAGTGCGCTCAAAGTTTAGGTCAAAAACACAAGATTTAAATTGTTAATAATAGTGGATTTACTCTTTGTAACTGCGTACTTACTTCTTGTAATATGTATGTGATTTATTATTTTTGAAATATTTTCTAAAAGTTTAGTAAGAGATCGATAATTGAAAACATCCAGCTGATTATTTTTAACCATAAGTAGGTATTGCTTAAAGCAACAATAATATGTGTGTTACACATAACATTTTAAGTCTTAAGTTAATTGGAATCATTTCACTTCTAACACCAAATTTTAACACGTCGTTAAAATATATTTTTCAAATACAACTTGCGGTATTTTAACATTGCTTAAAATATAGCTGAGCGTTAATGAAATCCGCCACAACACAATGTTACAATGAAACTTAACATGTAGAAAGTAAAGAAACTCAAAATATAGGCTTAAACTATGCTTAGAAGCACGTTGTTTTATTATTTTCTAATAAATCCAGGCTAAGTGCTCGTACATATCGCCATGACACGCGAAGAGGCAACTGGCGGGGTTGCGGATGTTTATTCGACTAATGTCTATATTGAAAAATGACGAGGTTTAATAATGCCGATTTTCCAAACATAAAAAAGTCGAAGTATAAAAATGTCGAGTAATAATAATGTCCAAATGGAATTAAGACGAGGAGGGATAGGTGGAACAGGGGCTAGGTAGGTTTAGGTTCTGTTAGTTATGCAGCAGGCGCGGAGGGCCAAACCACCCAGAAATACTGAATCCTTTGACACTGCCTAATCGATTTGAAATAAGCGTGTCGACGGAGCTCTTCGGTAGCGGCTACGACCCACTGTCGTCATTTTTATACATCGACAAAAATCAGATGGTAATTTTTATACATCGACAAAAATAATTCTAGTCTTTGTTATTTTTCAACATGATTTAAGGTGTCGACATGTTTATACCTAGTAATTTTTCAATATAGACATGAGTCGCCTAACAGCCGAACCCTATATTCAAACCGCGGATAGATAAGGCTTACTTCGGGTTGAAATTTGACATTTGCCCATACAAAGTGTGTAAAATTTTAATCCGAGGTATGGCTATCTGTCCGCGGTTTGAATTTAGGGTTCGGCCGTAAGTTAATCGTTGCGGGGATGACGTTTGTTGCGTATGGATAGATATCTCTAGTAGTCACTCGTATACGGTGGAGAATCCTTTTACCTTGAGGGATCGGATTACACGCATCTCCTTTAAATTTTAGTACCTTGTCGCAGCTATTGAAATAATAAATTCAAACCACTCTCACTTTAACACTTTACTGTGACAAGGCACTAAATCGTGCAGCTCCTTCAGTTCTTGAACGGTAAATATATTTGCGCTGTGTAAATAAACTAACAGTGGGATAAGCTAGGAATATTTATGCCATGATTTGTCCTTATCTGTTGAATTCAAATATCGCAATGACAGATAAGGACAAAGCATGGCATAACTATTCCAAGCTTATTTCACTTTTAGTAGTAGGGGGGTAAGATAATAATGGCTAGGAATATTTACTCAGGGATATCCCAGGAAACAGGTTTACTCTTATTTTTATTTGACAGGTATTTTGGCAGGAAATAATTCATTCATGAAATGGACCTTCTACACGTTAAATTGGAGTAAATCCAAAATTTGAGAAACAAACACGGGGGCTCAGACGGGTGCTGTGCTTCTGAACTTTCTTGATATTATTAATTGAAATCTATACTAATATTATGGGTCTCCTTCGCAATCAAGTCAAATGCCATATCACTTTTACTCTAAACACTTTGACATATCAATCATTTGTCATAATGATCTTACATCCTAATGATCATAAACCATAATATTACATTACCTAATTTTTTTTTTTTTTTTTTTTTATGTTAAGGAGAAGGCACACGAGTACTCAGGCCACCTGATGGTAAGTGGAATCTGAGACCCATAGACATTTGAATTCTCAAGACTATAATCCTAAGACCTCAAATGCGTCGCCAACCCTGAGGACTAAGATAGAATGCCTCTATGCTCTAAATACCTAATATATTTTGTACTATTGTATTAACACATAAAACTTAGGAGTCATAATATACAAAACCATAAATCACATGTCCAAAAGTCAAATGCCATGATGATTACTTGCCATAATGATTCTAAGCTATAATTACATTATCTAATATCCTAAAGTCGAATGCCATATTTATAGTAAGCGTTAAATTTATTAGTGTAACGTAACTACCTTAAGGCAGGTCAGACTTGGGTTAGGTTAGGTACGACGAAAAGCGAAGCGGGAGGAGTGTTAGGCAGAACTGCGACCCAAACGAGCGATTATGGCAACCAGTATTAGGATATGTTAGGGCACTTAATCATGAGTACTTAAGAAAATAGTGCAAATAAGCCATTATATTGATTATCCTAATATATTCAATATTAGGATAATCAATATTATGGCATTTACATTAGGATAAACTTTATTATGGCAAAAGATTATTATGTCCAGTTATTATGATTTTTAAATATAGGAAAAAAGATATTATGTATTCCAATATAGACCCTAATATTATAAATGTGAAAGTAACTCTGACTGTCTGTTTGTACCGATTTAGATGGAATTTAGTATGGGGATAGTTTGAGTCCCAGGAAGGGTACTTTCATCCCGAAACATTGGACGGTTGTTGAGGGGAAAGCGATAAACGACTTCTAGGCGGACGGAGCCAAGCGAAACAGCTTGTACCCTAACAAAATAACAATGGATCTAAGATTAACAGCGACAAACCAAATCCAAATTCAACTTCATTTATTACATACATACATAACATCACGCCTTCATACCCAGAGTGGGGTAGGCAGAGCTACAGAAATACCAACAAGTCTAAAAAGACTTGTTTATAATTCTGTAATTATATTTTGAACAGTGACAGGCTGCAAGCCCACATTTCATTTATTAATAGGCGAATAACAAGATTCATTACAATATATTCAAATTAATTACAAAACTGCAAACATATGATCATAATAAAATACTTAACATATGGGTAAGGACCAATAAGTTGGCCACGCTAACTCACTCAATCAAATTTTGTATGAAACTTTTCCGTTGTGACACGAACTTTTTTCACTTTTGTTGTTTGTATGGTTAACTACGCTTAACTACGGTCCAACTATTTGGTCCTTACCCAAACAATAAGCTACTTAAAGGGTCGGTGGCATAGGTACTTTACAGAAACCAAACACCTTAACAAAATGAATTATTCGTCATAAATCATCGGACTCCTGTAGCCACACAGAATTATTATCAACAAAACCTCTGTCCTGCGACAAAGCAATATCATCATCGCTTACCCCATCATCTTGGCTCAACTCATCACCTTGAGCGCAACCCCGCATCTTCCTTACCAAATCACCCCATTTTAACTTCATCCCGCAGAAAGGACATTGTCCGTCTAAAGGCACAAACTCACTAGGTTCTAAAAATAACTGTGCTAAACAAATGACATGCGATATAAGATCGCAATTAGGGTTCAGACATGACAGTTTCGAGTCGGCAGATATGATGTAGTTGGAACAAATGAGGCATTCCGTGTGACTCTCGTGGCTGGTACTCTTGGCTTTCTTCAGGTTTCTGCTCTTTACAGGGCCGTGGCAGATTTTCATGTGGCTTGGAGGCATTCTTTCGGGCTAAAAATAAATATCACAAATTCAAATTCGTTATTGCATGACTACAGGGTATTTTTTTAATAGGTGCACAAATTTTAATATTTGCACATGTGTTATTTTTACTCTAGCTTAAATAATATAAGAGATATTGCCGATTCAATGATTCCACTAACTTAACGATATTCATTGTTAAGTAAGTTAATAAATGAAATTTCAAATTTACAATATTAGTAGGAGTTTGTTGTCTGATAAGCTGTACATGAAATTTCAAATTTCGAATATTAATACCACAGTGAATCGCATACCTACAGCTTGACAACCCATGTCATCATTTCTAGAGTGACTGTGTCCACACGAGAAGGTAAAAGAGAGATAATTTGCAACAAAAAAAAAAGTTATCTCGTTTTATTGTCGTAATATATTATATTAACGATACAAAATCATATGTTAAAATTTGTGCACTGATAAAAAAATTACCCTGTATAGGTACAAATATAAGGTGTTGAGTATAAATGCAAATTCCTAAATCTAGCCTACTATTATCTATGGTGTACAATATTTTAAAGTCTTAACCTAATAGTAACGGCACCAGTGTTCGAAATTTTTTGCTGACATGTACCAATTATCGACAGAAGCTTTTAATTCAAAGACCATAGGGTTATAAATTGATTGTTGCAACACAAATGAATAACTCTTATCTTCTTTGAACAAGAATCAGTGTCGAGCATTGGTCTTTTGTCGAGTATTGGCGCCATTGCGTTAGCTTTTGTACTAACGTAATGGCGTAATATCAATAAATCAATTAAAACACACGTTTGAAGACACGTTGGCCGAGTCGGTAGTGATGTAGTGGTGCCTTCGAAGCTAACTTTCCCGGGTTCAAATCCCGGTAAGGACAGATATTTGTGTAATGAGCACTAGTATTTTGTTCCTGTGTCTTGGATGTTTTCTTTGTAAGTGTAAATTTCTCTAGGTATATAAGTAAGTGTATCGTTGTCTAGTACCTAACCATTGTACCCTAGAGCTTAGTTAGGATTAGGTAATTTTTTGTGACACTGTCCCGTGATGTTTATTTATTTATTTTGTGCACTGCTGCATCGGGCTTGTAGCATAGAATAAGTAATAGTGTTGTAGTTGTAGTGTGTCGCAGTGTCCTGAATACTGACAATCTAGCCTCTCCGCTATAGACCGCAACATTTAAAAAAAAAGCTATGAATAACATGTTCTAAATAAATGTGAAAATAAATAAAAAAAAAAACAGTAATTTTTAATGGGCTTTGTAAACTTGGTACACTCGTCCATATCTAAGAACACGATAAAGGATCACGATTTTTTTTATAGTTTCCTAGGATACCTATAACAATAATATTTTTTTACATAAGTCAGTAAATAACAAACATAATGTACGGTCACGAGCGTTAATAAAAGACCCATTTAAAAAAACTGCTTGTTTCAATGTCCTTAGAGATTCCTTGTCATTTGTAACTCAGAGGAAACTCAACCTTATTGCTGTAGAGTGTCAGATTGACTTTGGACCTAGAGTGGGTCACAAGTTTAAGTCTTTGACTGTACCACTCATGTTTAGACCCCGCTATCGGAGGTGCAAATCGGTAGCTGTCAAGTTCTTAGGGATGAGTTAAAATTATTTTTAAAATACTAGCTATGTCGATATTTATAGCTATATGTCGATATTTTTTCTTTGCATAATGAGGGTCTAGGACTTTAATTAAACTTGTTTATTTTATAAAACAGGATTATATAATTACAAAATTAATGTGTTAAATATTTTTCATTACTGTAAATAAAAATCTCCAATATTTCATCATTACTACATTACCGTTATCTTCATAGCACGAACCATTCATAAATGATTTAAAATTTAAATAATCAATAAATATCTCTTTTATGTCCACCAAAAAGGGTATTGATTATCGTATTCTTAATGAACGATCAGTTTTCTTCCAGTTTCTCTGCAGTAATCTAGTGCAGTCGTGATATATTTAACAATAAACCCAATATCTTATCTATTCATTTTGAATCAAGGATCCCAAAAAAACTTATTAAATTGTAGTCTAAGAATGGTATTGTAGGTACCTACGTATAAAACTAGTTGTACAGACAAAGTAAGAATATCGATCTCGACATCATAAATATTTTTACTCATCCCTAAGAACTTGACAGCTACCAATTTGCACCTCCGATAGCGGGGTCTACTCATATTGCATGCGGCGATCGCAACAGTGTATAGAACACCGTAGTCAGCCGCATTCGGCGAACGACACGCGTGACAACTGGGGGTGATTCTCTTAACACCATAGAGAAAAGTAAGTATACCAAAACTTAACAGCACTGCGTCGAACGCAAAGGTGAACGTAAAGGTGTTAATTTTAAGTTATATGTTGTTATATACGTTAGTCTGTTAGGTATTCGTAAATATATGGACCTTGTTGCCTGAAATAAAGTTGCAATTGCAAACGCTCCGACGGGACTACTAAAACTTGACGGATAAACGTTCATCTTTGCGTTCGACGCAGCGCTGTGTCAAAAGAATCACCCCCTGCAATTGCCTAATTACGTGAACGCAGTAGGCGGACAGACTAATAGAATAGAATAACTTTATTTTAGACAACAAGGCCCATATTTACAAATACCTAACGGACTAACATACATAAGAACATAGAACTTAAAATTAAACTTCGCGGTGTCAGCTAGCCGGCGGCCACGAAATCGCCGGAACATGACACCCCTCGGTCAGAAGTCCTCGTTTAAAAATTTCGATAGATCATTGGCCGGTGCCCTCACTACAAAGGGCTTGAACCCTATGGCGGGGCTCCTCCCACACGACCCTCAGGGTACCTCCCGTCTTAACTCATACATACTCAACGAGGTCCTTCGTTTCCGTAGATTAATGTAATCGGGACACGTACAACGCGTCAATCGTCTATTTCGTTTCGTCGTTCATTGGACGAAGTAGTTTGAAACAAGTTCGACGACTGCATTAAAAAAAAACAGGCGACAATGTCACACAAATTGACCTCTAGATTAAGCTCTAGGATTGTACTATGGGTACTAGGCAACGATAAATATACTTATACAGAGAAATACATACTTAAATACATAGAAAACATCAAGACTCAGGAACAAATATTCGCGTTCATCACACAAATATCTGCCCTTACCGGGATTTGAACCCAGAACCGCAGGCTTCGGAGGCAGGGTCACTCCCAACCAGGCCAACGTGTCGTTGAGGTGGGTACGAATTAGAGCAGCCTCGGGTTGAGGCACGCACGGCTCACCTATTTTGCTTAAATTCGTACGCGTTCACGCGCTGTGCGCGAGCAGCGCGGCGAGCCGTCGAGTCAGTCTTTTGACCGTGCTCAAAGCCGCCTCAGTGTGCGTGCCTCGCGTAATTTGGACGTGTATCCGAGCGTGCCGCGGGCAGAATGGGTGAGGCGCGTAAAAAATTGATAAAGTTGCTGAGCCGTTCCACAACCGAAGCGATTTCTTCTTCTTTTTGTTAATAATTCGGTGAATTATGATAAACGCAGCCGCGGCTGTCATCGTGTCTGACGCCATTTTGAAATGTCGGCTTGCGGCGAGTACGCTGCCTCACCCACGCATGTTTATGCACGCCGCGCGGGGCGAGCATGCCGCAGGCTGAGCCGCTCAGATTCGTACCCAGCTTTAGGTGAACAACTCAGTGTAATTGCAGCTTTAGGCTCAGAACTTACAGGAAAGTCTTCGTAGAACTCCTTCTCCAGCCACCGGAGGAGCAGCGGCAGCCGGCTCCACGGCCCCACGCGCAGCATCTCGCCCACCACGCGCAGCTGGAACCGGAACTCCGTCTCCTTCCTCGGTATCCGCTTCAGACCTAGGTGCTGCAGCCTAGTCGTCTTGTTCGGGTTCTGCCACGCCCACTCAAACTGTAAACATAATCGTTTTGAAATAATGAATAAGAAGTTCCACTAACGATTTAACATCATTTCATTTTGTAAGAGGTACATCCAGATGCATTATTTTAGTTTTTTCTTTGATCAAAAGTCCAACAACCTAAAATATTCACGATGGCCATGTAACCTATACTAAGTATAATTATGTAATGGTTTCAGCAGTAAAATGATACGTTTGTCAAACATACTTTAGGAAAAAAGTACCAAATAGGAAGTGTTCCTTTCATTATATTCTATTAAATAATTCTATCTGTGAAAACCTATTATTAGCTTTGTGTCTTATGCAGTGTTACAAGGTCTCCTGTTTGAACAGGAGATCTGCTGATTTCGTGGTGTGTCTACTGTTCTACTGTTTTTTCCAAAAAATCTACTGGATTTTAGAAGTTTGCAAGTAACAAAAAATAACCATAATATACACACGAAAATAAACAAAAAATATGTAAATAAAATCATACAATTCTCATGAGGATAAAGATAATCAACAAAAATTGTGCTCAGTGATCAAGTAAGCTAATTAGTCTAGCTGCCACACTCAAAGACGTTTATTATCTGACCTTTGTAGTAACTTATATTAAAAAAAAATGAATACAAAAAATCTGAAAATAGGAAAAACACAATTCAGACATGTATTTAGGTATGTTTTATGGAATAAATTTTGTTTACTGTTTTTATTCCAAATCTCCTGTTTTTTAGGGCATGTATCTACTGGTTTGACCTGGCAACACTGGTCTTATGTTATGTTGAAGGTCATTTATCAGATGTTGGTTTTTCTATAATAAATAAATATCAACTGTCACGTGTCACTATCACAATGGTGGAATAAGGGACAGGTCTCCTGTGTGCTCATTTGCCATATTTAGCAATAAAAAAATAATTGGTGGTTTGTAACTGAGAAGTTAAGCGGTAAAACATACTTACTCGTAAAGCAGATATGTTGTTTGGAAATCCGTGCACAATGAGCACCATTTTCCTAAAAAAAAGTAGAGTATAAGACCATTATGAATAACTTTCTTTTAACTTCCCCATTATCAGAGGTGCTGTTTATGTACGATGTTTTCCTTTAACGTAAGAGCATCGGTTAATGTACTTAAGTTAGAAGAACTCATTGGTACATGGTGATTGCCGGTGATCGAACACAGTACCTTATGAGTCGATCCCCTAAGCCACTAGGCCTCTGACACTCCTATAAATCAGCCTCAGCTTCGCAATAAAAATCAGTTAAGTGAAAGTCAGAGTCGGGCACAGAGAGTTCCATACCGCCGGAGTCACACTTGGCTGGTTATTATTTGTTTTTTTTGCATGAAAATCACACCAATTACCAATTTTACAATAATATTACAAAAAACCTTTCATGTAGGGGACTTCCTAATTTTACTTTTTTTTGTTCCATACATGTAAGTGGTTTTGATAGTTAGGTTGCTAAAAACAAAAACAAAACGCTAGCTACAGTTTAAAAGAAACAGCTCTTTAATGGTAGGTCAGACGAATGGACGGACGGACGAACAGTGCAGGCCTAGTAAAAGTAGGCCCTTTGGTTACGGAAGCCTAAGAAGTAAACTGCGATCCTGAAACATGACCAACGTAAAACTGTTCTTGTGCACATATTTAACCTTCTATACTAACCAGGGGCCCTTATTGCTAGTTCTGTGGGCTCCCCCAGCCCATGTTCCTCGGTTGTGCTGCATAATCCTTCTGTTGGGATCTCTCGTGTAACCGATGTACGTGCGGCCCTTATACTTAGGGTTAATGTTATATAGTAAATAAACTCCGTAGAAATCTTCCACGAGCTCTGGCTCGGCCATTTTCACGGGAGAAAACGAGTTCTAAAGTAAATAATAGTTAACTTAAATTCACTGTTTACAGGCACAGATCGTAAGGATATATTTGGTTTGTTTGTTTACAATTTTAGTTTCAGCGGTTTAGTGACGGTGACAGCTCATAGTCGGTTTTATCTGTATGTACTATTTGAGATCTAGTAAATATCGCTGGTAATATTTATTGGTACCCTGGCATTTATTTACACTATATTTATACATAAGTATTTAGTAAGTCGCTCGATTGGTGACTTGAGGTGTAATAAATTGTAGGGATGTAATGAGATATAATGATTCAAATCCCTACAATTTATTACAGAATTGTAGGGATTTGAATGTTACTCAATAAGTCAAGTACACGATCCCACTTTCACTTTTTTAACCGTTGCTCTAATAGTCTCCAAGCCACTTTGCTTGATACTTTGGTTGGTTTGACATTGACAGTTAAACTTTTATCGCTCGATCGGCACATTCGGCACAATACACTTTTATTTCTGTATTTTATGTAGATTATTGTAGATACTCCCGGCGGTAAATTACCATTTGCGCCTTCGTTTACAGCTTAAAGTCTAGTTTCGCGTCTATACTTTTTAGACAGTACAATAAAATAAACAACTACGATGTCGGAAGAACCTAATAGTAAAGATCCAAAGATATGTGGTTTGTAAGTATTTAGCTTGGCAATCCTTCAGATTTATTTATGTACCTATCTAAAGCCATTTAAACATTTTAGGTGTAACAATAACGCGAGCAAGTATTGTTGCCCCCGCTGCGACGCGTTATACTGTTCCTTGGAATGCTACAGATCTGAGAAACACCAAGATTGCTCCGAAAACTTTTACCGCGACTGTGTGGTGTCAGAACTGGCTTCTAATCACGTTGACGACGAGTCTAAGCGTAAAATGATTGATATACTCAAGCGGATGCATGAGCAAGATATAAATACTGAAGAAATAGAGGAAATGCTTGAAACTATGGACTCGGATGATGAGGAACTTCAAGATCTTCATGATAGAGTTGAAGGATTGAATTTAAATGACGCAGATGCTTTGTGGGGGGCGCTAACTGAGGATGAAAGGAATGAGTTTGAAGCCATTTTGAATCAAGGGGATGTGAGCTCAATTATGCCTCAGTGGGAACCGTGGTGGACCTACAAAAAGAAGGAGAAGATGGTTGAAGAAGTTGTCAGGGAGCAAAGTAAGCAAGCAGCAAAAGATTTGGAAAAGTGTCCAAAGATTAAGAAAGTTCTGAAAATGGATTCTTTGACTGTAAGCATTTTAAATATTGTTCATGCTGGTGCTCTACATTATATATATTTTGAGTTTTATAAAATTATGTGACAAAGGTTGTTTCCATCTTTTGTTCAGTCAGAGTCTTAACCTCATAAGGCCCACCATACTACAAACAAGAAGATTTTTGTGGATGGGAATTTGTATCTAGCTGCAAGGAAATAAAGTTCAAATATGTTTGCTCTATAATGCCATTGACTGTTCAAAATGTAACTTTTTCAAATTTATTTAATGTAATACAGTTTGATTGTCCTTTCTATCGCCAAAGTTCAAGCTATATCCATACTCAATTTAATTGAAATCAGTTTAGCTGTTTAGGTGTGAAAGTGTAAACAAACAGAAAAAAGTGAAAAAAAATTCACATTTATAATATTTTTTGGTACAAAATTCAGAAAGTTTAAATGATTTGCAGCTTTACCCTAAAATCAGTTTTAAGTTTAATAAAATTTTTAGAAAGTTCCGCCTTCTCCGGTCATAAAACACAACATCACCAACGTGTTGGCTGCATACACCTTTGTAATGAGGTACTTCAATGGAGATGTGGAGCCCCTGGAGTGGACCGGATATTTCCTCAACGTGTGCTCTAACTTGGACTCAAACGTGAACTTTGATGATCCAGCTATAGCTGTGGAGTCTGTGGCACAAAAATGTTTACAGGTAAATGTTTTGATAGCACTTATCCCTTTTACCAGGCCGCACCAATCTTGATGGTTTAACATGGAATGTAATAAGGGGATCTATCATTTCATCAAACGTTATTTCCTGTTGAAACCATTTTTTCAGGGTAACTTAAACATCTAACCTAACCTAAGTTACGTAATTAATGTTTAAGATACCCTGAAAACATTATGGTTTCAGCAGAAAATTTATGAAATGATACATTTGTTTTTTTTTTTTTTTTATGTTAAGGAGAAGGCACACTAGCACTCAGGCCACCTGATGGTAAGTGGAATCTGAGACCCATAGACATTTGAATTCTCAAGACTATAATCCCAAGACCTCAAATGCGTTGCCAACCCTGAGGACTAAGATGGAATGCCTCTATGCTAGTAATTTCACCGGTTGTCTTATCCCCCACCGGAACACAACAATGCGAACAGTGTTGCTTGGCGGGTGGTTAATGGATAAGATGGTGGTAGCGATCCGGACGGACCCTGCACGGGGTCCTACCACCACTAAACCACCACCACCATTAAGGGAAATTTGATGAAGTGATGAGTTACCTTGTAATAACATATCCAAGTTATTTACATGTTGGGAATTAATTTCAGAGCAAGTAACTTTTTGCTATATTCAATCAGATTGAACCCTAAACTAAGGTATGGTAAGTTTGAAATTGTAACTAAACCTATGTGGTCAATATAGAGGCTCTGCCTGGCAATTGGATTAATCAAACATTCTACTGAGGCTTTGAATATTTATTAAATCAATGTTCTAATGGAGTGTTGAGCATGTTTTTACTAGCTTCTGATGTATAAAACTGTTTATCTTTATTACCAAAGAAACTAAAAAACTGTGTGGCACATTTTATAGAAATTTGCTCAGCTATTAAAGAAGTTTCAGTCAAATAGAAAACAAATATGTCACTTGTAAACCTCTGTAACAAAATATAAATTAAATTGTTTGCAGAGTGAACTTATTGAGACCGACAAGCCGAGTCTGGACATCATGAAACATGACACCTTCTTGATAATACAAGGACCAAGTAAAGACAATAAAGTTCATTACTGCAAATCAGCGCTCTCCGATCTCCATAGAATACTGCACGAAGCCAAGTCTATGACGAAGAGAAAACAAGCTGATAACAAAAACAAGGAGAAAATATTTTCCAAGAAGTTTCCAGAACACAGAAGTGAACACTTGCCCGTTTTGGACGGGAGTAAAGTCAAGAAATGTATGAAGAAAGTTGAATATTACTTGTCATACCTTGAAAGTTTTAGTATGGAGTATGATTAAGTTATATAATGCAAGATTAACTAGTATTTTGTAAATAAATGATGCTATAAAATTATCAACTACCATTATCATTATTATAGCCAAAACACGTTTAAAACTAAGCACAGGCATACAATAGGTACTTAGTCTGTTTTGAGCCACTAATCAGAGTTAAAAAAAAATTGAAAAGAAAGATGAGTATGATCATATCGCATCGCACATGTACCTCATGGCCAGAGATAAAGTTAATGCAGATTTCTTTATCTATAAATATACAGGGTAATTTTTTTATCTGTGCACAAATTTTAACATATGATTTTGTATCGTTAATATATTACGACAGTAAAAAGGGATTTTTTTGTTGCAATTTCTCGCTTTTACCTTCTCGTGTGGACACAAAGTCACTCTAGAAATGATGACATGGGTTGTCAAGCTGTAGGTATGCGATACACTGTATAGATATTCGAGGCCATTTGCAACGTTAAAAGATGGCGGACGTGTGATTTGTTTTAGACTTTAATTTTTGGGTAATTAGGTGTTCAAAGTTCTTTTCTGATAGTGATTTGTACTTTTTATGCCTTTGTGTCGCACAGTGATTGAAGACTTGGACTTATTTCGTGTATCTGGCATCTTTCTTCTCGTTTCAAGTGGACTCGCAGTGGTGCAGAGGTTAAAACTATCTTGACCTCTGACCTACAAATCACCGTACAACGTTGCCCCCAATCTTCCTAGAGAAGATTGGATTGTGTTTTATTGCTATATTGATTTATAATTATATATACTTACTTGACACTGGCGAAATCACTTCACGTGGAAACGCCATATCCCCGCGGTAGTAGCTGTTCAAGTCGCCGCGGGGGCAAAGAAAGAAGAAGAAGTATAGATATTCGAAATTTGAATTTCATGTACAGCTTATCAGATAACAAGCCCCTCTCCTACTGATATTCTATGTATTTGAAATTTCATTTATTAACTTAAAGCCTGACAAGACTATTTGGCCCTATACAAGTTTGTATTGAAATAGGGCCAAATAGAATCTTGTCAGGCTTTACTTAACAACACTCGCCTCTCCTCGCACCCCTGCATTAGAGGGTCCATGAATATCGTTAAGTTAGTGAAATCATTGAATCGGCAATATCTCTAATATTTTTCAAGCTAGACTAAAAATAACACAACATGTGTTATTGATTAACACGAAGCAAATATTAAAATTTGTGCACCTATTAAAAAATTACCCTGTATACACATATGTATACCTATCTATACTTACACTATAACACAAAGTATCATAAAATACTTGAAGGCAATGGACGTGTCTTATACGAAACTATGTACATCGTAAAATAAATGCTTGTAAAATGACGTGGTTGCCAAAAAATGTTGGATGAACCCATCCCATTACCTGTGCCGTAAGTGGCGGGTCATTTACGGGTCGAGCCGGGCCCATGACGCACGAGTCGCGTCAAAGCTTTAATCGCAAAATGCTTTGTATGGGGGCCTGGCGTGTAGCGTTCGTTCGCAGATGCTTGGCTGCGAATGGGTTAAACAGTCGATAAAAAGATTTCCCTCAACCATAGACTAAACGAAAAAAACTTTTTTAACATTAATATAGGAGTAAAAATGAAAAGCACAATCACCTTTACCACACTTTATTCCAACAAGATAATTGTGATTATAGGAATGTCCACAAAAATACAATAATAACATTGTGTTAGGTATTATACAATAACATTTAACCACATTAAATTATTTTTTAAGTAAAAACAATAGCACAGCCCCTACACATTTATTTAATTTCAATTGGTAAAATGTACAGAATTAAAAGACGCAAAATTTATAATCAACTAAAATTAAATAAAGGTAGGTACAGTAACAAGATCATTAAATATTCTAGCACCTTGACTACAAAAATAAAAAAAATGTTACAAAACAACGTTGACAAGAGAAATCGTAAGAGAAAAGCATTGGTTTAGTTTCCTTGAAAAGTAATAATGGTTGAATGACTAGACAGTAGAGAAGCCAAGATGCAAAATGCTAATGATTCGGTTTTCTATCGATTCGAAATGAAAAGAGTTGACGCGATCTGCCATAAGCTTTCGTTAATCGTTTGTCGATTTTCGAAAATTGCTATCTTACCGTTATGCATCTTGACTGTCCGCGGGTCATCAGGTCATCACTAGTCATCACATCAGTCACTACTTCGCGCTTCGAAGAAACCTCGTAATCTCATATTTCGTTTTGTACGATTTTAAACTTATTTCTGTTCATGTTTAAGCTTAAAATCGCACATCACGAAATATGAGATACGAGGTTTATGCCAAATAGTGACGATTTTAGTCAACGTTAGGCTCAAAATATCTCGCACATCTTTATAACTAAAGACATAATTAGTGTCAGATATCGGGCGCAATGTTAGTACACTCTTCAGTTGAAAAGGTATGAAGGTGCTAAAACACGATATGTCTACAACATTTACTAGTAATCGATATATCATTTCGATTATTATAAGAAAAATAAATAATTTCGCTACATACTCAAGTAGTTTTACTTCAGGGTCTTTGCTACATGAGGATTAGCAAATAACATTCAGAATAAAAATGTTTATTAAAAGAGGACCCCACTTTAATATTATTAGTATAAGAGCTCGTAAGAAAAAAAAAGATCATTTTTGGTATAATTAAACAAACTCCTTTCACATAATTATTTAAGTACCACATAATTTGAGACAGCAGCATAGAAAAAGCCTAGCTACTAAAAGCATAGATACTTATAATCAGAGGGCACCTATTCTTTTATCGAAACGTCTTCTAACAAACGTATCATTTCTCAGAATTGTTTTTTTTGGTGGTCACAACTTTCCCCTAACTTAACCTACGCAATTAATGTCCTGAAAACATTATGGTTTCAGCAGAAAATAGCTTTCGATGAAATGATACAATCGATGTAGTGAAATTCGATAAGAAAGACCAAGAAAGATCATTGCAAAATTATTGCAAACAAACATTTTCATGATACTGGTAAGTACAGTCACCGGCGTAAATAAGTTATCATTTATGAACCTTGTCACTTTAGCGACGTGTTTGAAATGTCATACGAAATTGCCACACGATTAAAAGCAACAAGGTACAGAAATCATCACTTATTTATGACGGTGACTGTACAAACTAAGTTTAAAAAAAAAAATAGATGAATCGATAGTTAATTATGATGAATTCTTTACCTATTTAAAGAATAAATTCTATTTTACTTTTTCAATTCAGAAAGGTTTCAGAGCTTTGTCTATACCACTTTGATGAGGTAAAATTATGTTGTGTTTGCATATTTGACGAAACAAGTCTCCATATGATAGTCAACAACAACTTAACATACATGTCTATACTATTTTTGTAATTGCACTTTTAAAAATAATAACACTGGATTATCTTATCATATGATAAGTTATTCTTAAACAGTTATAATTATAACCTCAAACCAACGGTTTTGTTACATACATCCCACAACCTAAATATTTAAAAACTGCCCTCACAAATAAATTAATATTTCAAGGTTGCAAAACAAAACGGCAAATCGTCAGATAAATTATGTACTGTTTGACAAGCGTTGCTATAAGAATGAAAAATGAAATGAATGAGGTTCCTTAGGGGGCAGACTATACTTTGATGCAGTAATAAAACATACACGAACAATAAATTAAAAACTATCAATTGTGTTAAGTATTAACAAAATAGACAGTTTTGATCCAATGGGAATGCTGTATGCCTGATATTCACAATTTATTTGTTTCGTGTGTGTTTGTTGTAAATCTAAATATATTTTTAAGCAAATGAGGCTCGTTTTTTCATTAATAAAAAAAAACATTTTTATTTTTATTTATATTAATAGTATAAAATATGCTAACGTACCGATTTTTAACTAAAATAGTAAAAACCGACACGGCTCAAGTAATACTGAAGTTGAAAAGCAATTTCGTGACGTTTTTTTTAAATCTCTTCAAACTAACTTCCTATAAAACTTAAAACCCAACGAAAATCAATCGATCGACTTAATGTTCCCGGAGCCCGTTGTTTCTCATAATTTTTTTGGCCATAATATCTTTGCTTACATAATAATCTATAGTCATAATTTTTAAATCACCGGAATTATAAACTTATAGTTATTTTTAACATATCTAACTTGTAGGTTAAGTTAGGTTAGGTATGAGTAATAAAAATTCTGAAAAATAAAGTTTCTTATAAAACGCACGACTTGCGATAATTGACGTAATAATAATCATGGCGGACAGTATGGACCTACTTACTATTTGCATTTTAAACTCCGTAAAAACAAATCAGGGCCCACAGTATACTATTTAAATATAATGACCAACGATGCGCGCCACGGGCCGCGAACAATTTAATACGGTATCTGGTTCTGATAGTACTGGATCATGTCGTACGTCCTGGTGCGGAAGTTGAGGAAGGAGTTCCTGATGACGGAGAGCATGAACCCTGCGGCCTCCTTCTCCGTCGAGTTGGGCGCGAAGCGGGAGCGAAGGAGACGGATGGTCTGCCCGCGGAAGCAGGGGAGCCCCGTGTCCAGCATCAGAGACACCATGGAGATGATGGCTTCTTGGTATGGCCTGGGGAAAAACGGGATCCTATCATTTCTTATGAAATGAATTATTTCAGGACGTGTACAACGGTATAGGTTAGATTAGGTTAGTTTTATAAGATCCTGAAATATTTGTAGATACAGAAAAAAAGCGAGTTGGCATATGAATAGATTGCGAAACGATGCATTTGTCAGAGATTTGTGTCGGCGAAAAGTGCTACCCGCCCATGTTTTTGGGATAAAATGTAGCATGTCCTATTCCAGATCTTCTTTCAAATTTCATCTAGATCCGTTTAGCCGTTGCGGCGTGATTGAGAAACAAACATCCATCCAAACTTTCGTATTTATAATGTTAGTGTGATAGTGGTTTTCGGGTTAGAATAGCGCCACTTCATGTCTTCCCGTGGATGTTGGGCGATGGATGGGCTTGCAACCTGTCACTAATACACTGGTAAACTTCTTGGCCTGATTGTGCAAAATGTGGTTACAGAATTATAAACAAGTATTTTTAGAGTTGTTGGTATTTCTGTAGCTCTGCCTACCCCGCTCTGGGAATGAAAGCGTCATGTTATATACGTATGTAGTGAATTTGTGTGATTAATGTTATTCTGGCTTACAGGACTTCGCCATTGGTGAATTTCTAACGCGCAAAGCTGATAAGAACAGTCCAAGGCAATATATTGCCTTTGACATTATACCGTATTGTTTACGACAGTCAGTCTTAGCATGTCAAACGCAATATGGGTTTACCCAGTAGGATAGAGCAACGAAGTCACGGGGAGAAGAGAACAACATAGAGAAAAGAAATAGAAAAAAGTATTTGTAAATTAAAAAAAAAAATTGATAAAAAGGATAAATGCTTAAATGCTAAGAAAATATGCTTATTGTCAGATTAGTTTATTTTCTTCTAAAATTACTCAATGTTATTAATTTAATAATAATTTGTTGCAAATAAAGTTTTCTAGCTACTAATTTTTAGGGTAAACGCGGGACCCTATTTCTAAGACTCTGTCTGTCTATCACCAGGCGGTATCTCATGAACCGTGATAGCTAGACAGTTGAAATTTTCACAGATGATGTATTTATGTTGCCGCTATAACAACAAATACTAAAAACAGAATAAAATAAATATTACAAACGTGTTTTTTTTTATAGGTGTAAAGCAGTTCTTACGCCGTTTTTGCGGGAATGGGCTTAGCCAGAAAATTAGGCCTTAAAAACGTTCACTTCCGGCGTGTCCACAGGAAAGACGCTAACCTAAATCTGTGTATGACCCAAATGCGTTGCCACCCCTGAGGACAAAGATGGAATGCCTCTATGCTAGTTATTTCACCGGTTGTCTTATCCCCACACTGAACCACAACAATGCGAACACTGCTGTTTGGCGGGTGGTTATTGGATAAGATGGTGGTAGCGATCCGGACGGACCCCGCATAAGGTCAAGGTCTGAGATACTGCCATTTGTGTTAGCAGGGCGGTACATAGTTACCGGTTCGCTACAACCAGATATCATAATGCCATGTTCCTTGTACGTAGTTTATGTCAAAACAGATTAGTTTCAAAATGTCTAAAACTTAAAATGGCTTACTCCTACTTCTTAAAATACCTTTGAATGGGGTTACTTTAATTCCTGGGGTTACTTTGATAAAAACGTCAATTTGACTTGAAACGCAAATTATGCGATTTCTGAACGCATAATTGGGATTGTTTTTTTACGGTTGGCAACATTGAATATCACTGTACACGTGTCAGTAGCGGCAGCGGGATCCACCTCGAAGGTCGATGCAAAAATATATAAAATATGTAAGTAGACGTTTTGTTACATATTTATTTCTTTATGGGGTTACTTTTGAAATACGTTATAGAAACGGTGGTTTCAAAGTAACCCCACCCCATTCGCAGTATTAAGTTGATCACCAATGCTTTATTTTTAAAGCGAATTAATGATAGCAAAAAATACTCTAATGGTGGAATCAATAAAATAACAAAAACCGATATGGAGGTCTTTTTTGTGTTTTTTAATTTTTTATATTCAAGAAGATATAACCATTTTAATCTTGAAACTGATCAAATTCACCCCATTCTACGGTACCGTACTCTTGATATGACTACAATTCAAATCGTGTTTTGACAAATTTTCAATTCTACTTTGTCTCTAAATTTCTATAACTCAATATAACTTAATACAAAAAATGTCTCAAGATTAAAACGTCAAATTCTTAAAATACCTAAAACTGAGTACCTATGGAAAATTATATTAGTCCGAAAAAGTACCCAGTTTATTTTAGGTATTACGAAACAGTGCCTTTTCAAATCAAATCAAATCATTTATTGTGTGGAATTTAGGTACAGTACAAGGTAAATATAATATTGCACAATTTTAGAAACACTAAACCCTACCTTTTCATGTGTCACAGATGTTACACACATTATCACATCTTTTTGATCTTTGGCCCTGTCAACCAAAGGTAGTGTTGAATTTTGGTAATTATAAAACTAATGCATTTTCTCATTCAGTCTTAAGAATAATTCGGCATTAGGAGCATTCGGATTATACATTTCGGGTATCGGATGTAATGTGTGAACGTCATTATGCCATTTTATTACACTGAAAATTAATCTATATGAGACTTTTGTCATTTTGAAACTAAGACAATTTGAGATATGTTATAGGTATCATGATATTTGGTTGTAGCGGACCGGTAACGGTACATGACCCAGGTCAGTCCTACCTGACGGCGAGGAAGGCCTGCACGCACAGCTCGCAGAACCAGCGGAAGGCGGGCGCCTCCATCTTGCCGCCCATAACCATCACCATCTCGTCGGTCAGCTTGATGTCGGGCTCGAAGCCCAGGTTCCCGCCCGGGGACGACTCGAACATGAACCCGAAATCTGCAACGTGGCATCATATTATACCAAATAATAATTATTTGTTCCTGAGTCTAGGATGTTTTCTATGTATTTAAATATATATTTCTCTATATAAGTGTGTAATCCACCCATAGTGCCCTGCTAACAGAAAAGGCAGTATCTCAAATTCTATGGTCAAAGCAGCTTCAATCCTATCTTGTTGGTAATTAATAAGGTTGCATTTGCTACAGGAGTTTTTTTCTGAAATACTGCCTTTTGTGTTAGCAGGGAAGCATAGAGCTAGAGCTTAATTTGGGGCTAGGTCAATTTGTGTAAGATTGTCCCCTGATATTTATTGAGGATTTGCGACGTAATACATATAAACTTTCCCCTTAAATAACTCTATCTATTAAAAAAATCCGCATCAAAATCCGTTGCGCAGTTTTAAAGATCTAAGCTTTCCGCTGTCTATCAGTCCCTATGTATGATAGGGACAGACAGCGGAAAGCGAATTTGTTTTACGAAACGTTGGCCTAATTGGGAGTGACCCTGCCTAAGGGCAAATATTTGTTCTTGAGTCTTGGATGTTTTCTATGTATTTAAGTATGTATTTCTCTATATAAGTACGTTTGTCGTTGTCTAGTACCCATATTACAAGCCTAGAGCCTAGTTTGGGACTAGGTTAATTTGTGTGAGATTGTCCCCTGATTATTATTTATAAGTCTAATCTAACCTAACCTACGTAATTAATTAATGTTTAAGATGCCCTGAAAACATCATGGTATCAGCAGAAAACAGCGCTCGATGAAATAATACAATCGATGAAGTGAAATTTGTGTATGGTAATATACCCACCGATGTGTATGATGTGCCCGTCCGTGTCCAGCATGATGTTCCCGTTGTGCCGGTCCTTGATCTGCAGCAGGTACCCGATCACGCTGTACGCTGCCATCGACGTCACGAAGCATCTCCGCGCCGCCTGGACAACACATTTATATAATCTAGTTGCATTGTAATTATTGTTTCTTTAAATTTGTCATTAGGATGCGTAATCGGTTATATCTTGGATTCATCACACTATAATGGTGGTTAAAATGCAGGTTGATCGAAAGTCCTAAAAGGTGGCATTAACACGTTTTGCTCCAAAATATCGAGTTATTCATAGTTTTATTTGAAGTAATATTTTTAACAACGCGAGTACAACCCTGGCGACAGAAGATTGTAATATTGTGTAGGGAATAAGACCGGTTCAAATAATAAAGACATATCTGTATCCTGACACTTTACATTTTAAACCTACTGACTAAGAGGATAGGGTTGATAATTCTATGGACATTCAATGTAGTTCTAACTTTTTTGTATGTAATCGGCTTGCGGTTACGGACACAAAGAAAGATAATAGTATTGTACACAAACAATAGCCTTTGTGTAGAAGATCGGCTCGCTAGAAATAATAAAGACTATACTAGAAAGCTATAATTTGACATGAATATAGATATTAGTCACGCCAACAAAGTTTCTCGATGACTTCGGAACCCTAACAGTGAAAAAAAGATCATCCATCATCATATTTAAAATCAGTAAATAAATATTCGAGATAAGTGCTGCCCTCATAAGCCAATAGGCAATATATCAAACTCAATACCCAAAGCAGAATTAACCCTATCCCCTTAGTAATAAAGTTGCATTTGCTACAGGAGTTTTGACTGAGACACTGCATTTTTTCTTAGCAGGGCAGAGTGAGAAGCCACAAGCGTTATCACATCTCTGCCCTGCTAACACAAAAGGCAGTATCTCAGACAAAACTCCGATAGCAAATGCAACCTTATTACCAACAGCATAGGATTTAATCTGCTTTGGACATTGAATTTGAGATACTGCGTATTGGCTTAGGAGGGCAGATCTGTATACACCGTTCGACATTCTATATTTGAAATTGGACGCAAGTTCCACATTACTTTTGTATACAACTACGGTCGAGTTCTCAGATATCTATACACTTTTGCACCTTATCCCATTGAAATAAGGTGCAAAAATATATACTAACTCGAGTTGAGTTGAGTTTTCGTCTATATATACCTGGAACTCGCGCGTGGTCTCGTCGCCGTACTTCTTGATGAAGTACTCGTACATGCCGATGTCGGTCTGCCGGCCGAGCTGGTCGCGCGACTTGGCGTTCGGCACGCACTCGATCACGCCGCACTGCCAAACAACGCATACGCAATTACTAGAGAGCGGATTTGAAGTAGCGGTTACAAGCTTAACATGGATAAGACTAGTCCAAGTAAGTGCTTAATTTTCATACAGTGTGTTACCGGCATGAGGGCTTTAAATGTAGGTATCGATTCTACTCCTCAAATGGAACTCCTTTTGTTCTACGACTTTAAAAAATGAGATAATTTTTATTTTTTATTTTTCATACAAAATAAATTAATTCACTGATTTTACTAGTAAAGTTTGAAAGTTTGATCACCTATAACTTACTGTAAATTAACTTATTTTCTAAGTCGTAGAACAAAAGATGTGGCATTTGAGGAGTAGAATTGATACCTACATTTAAAGCCCTCATGTTGGTAACACACTGTATTAACTGTGCAAAGGTCATATATCGACACAAAGGATTTATGATTTATTTATTTATTTATCATAAAGTTCATTCGTAACTATACTCCATTTCATGTACCATGGCCCGATGCACTTGAGACGGTCATTAGGCGTTAACAATAGGATTAGTGATAACAAAAGATACCTGGCCAGACCCTTTTGCGGCGTGGTATTTTACATGCAACCTAATGATCTTGATCGTTTAACCTAGTAATCAACATAAACAATATTTCATGTTAGTTGTCATCTGACCACATTTGTGATTACACGTATACCTGCAGCAAATAATTATGTTTCGACCTTGGGAAACACCCACAAGTAACCCGTCCAGTGGTGACGTTAGTTTGCAGCAACGTAAGAGAAGATTTTTAAGCAAGGACGCCCAAGATGTGGTGATTAGTGTTTATAAAACTTTGTTAAATCGAATGGGTAAAAAAATAATAATTAAAGAAACGTCTATATTCACCAGTGTTCCGGAAAGGACAGTTAAAAGGATTGTCTCTTCACTCTCATCAGGACCAAGATACCTACCGCGAAAACGAGTAAAAGCTTCTTTTAAAAAAATTGTCAATTTTACAGAAGAGGTTGTGAAAAGAACTGTGTACGACTTTTATAGAAAAAATGAAGTTCCAACGCTCACCGAGAGTCATCGATCATTACTAGCAAGCGGAGTGGGGTTTCCTTATTCAGAAACTACACTATGGAGACTTTTACGAAAACTTGGTTTTAAATATGGAAAGTTAAACGAAAGGAGAATCATTATGGAAACATCACGGCTTAAAAAATTAAGAGAAGAATTTATTACCGAAATACGATTGAAGAGGTCTACTGGAAAAAGTATTGTATATTTGGATGAAACTTGGTTTGATACCCACGACACACTGAAAAAAGGATACAGGGACGACTCTCAAAATTGTGCGACAAATACTCCATGTTCAAGAGGCAAACGTTTAATTATACTGCACGCAGGCACTGAAAATGGTTGGATTCAACGGGCTCTTCTTGTTTCGAGCAAACATCTGAAAAATTCAAGTGCAGACTATCACGAAGATATGTGTTCGGAGTTGTTCGAAAAATGGTTCGTGGAACAGCTTTTACCCAACATCCCTGCCAATAGCGTTATCGTCATGGATAATGCGTCTTATCATAGCCGCCAAGAGGAAAAGATTCCCAACACTAATACAAGAAAATCTGACATAATAGCATTTTTGAGAAAGCATCATATTACTATACCTGAGAAAACAACTGTTAAGAAATTGTTGGAAATTGTACAAAGTCAAAAATTTGAAAAGAAATACTTCGTCGACAAAATAGCGGCTGAGGCTGGACATGAAATATTGAGGCTTCCTCCCTATTATTGTGCGCTGAACCCAATCGAGCTTATGTGGAGTTATATCAAGAAACAAATTCGGAAGACGAACATTACACCAACAGTAGGTGATTCAGTTATTCAAAATTTAAGAACTATAGTAGACATGACGAATCCTACGCTTTGGAAAAATGCTTGTGAGCATGTTATCAAAGTGGAGAACGAGTTTTTATCCCACCCTGTGTATCCGGTCATCATAAACACCTGCGAAACCTCAAGTTCGGAAGAACATACATTAGAAAGCGAATAAATGTATATAATTAATTTTTGCCTTTAAATATTTAAAATTGTTAAATATTTTATATAATTAATGTACATGTTTTTAAAGTAATTAAATTAAGTTAGTCTTAAAGCTGATTGTTATTATTTTATTGACACAATTTTTTTTTGATTTAACTCATGTTAGCTATTATTATGAAATACCGTAAACAACTTATATTTCGTATTTTTATTTTCAAGTACCAAAATGTTTTAGTCACGCTTTAGTTGCATGCAGGTTGGACCGACGCGTGCCATTTTGAAGTGCTCCTAATTAGATAACAAAAGGCAAACATTATGAGCCCTATTGTTAAGCTTCAAGTGCATCGGGCCATGGTATATGAAATGGAGTATAACAGCTAAGTGCCAAAACATTACAAACTTAAATGTAGACTATCATTATTAATTAGCCAGTCGTCCATCTTGTACCTAGCATTCGCTTTTCATCGATCACTGCTCTTGATCGTAACGCAAACAGATCGCAATGTGGTGCTGCCCTGAGCACGGCGTTGAGAGTGTCGAGCCCGCGGCGCAGCGGCCGGCACCGCCAGCAGCCGAGGGTTGCGGAGCTGGCGCGGCCGGCTGGCACACCTAGCCTTACTACTTCCCCCACCAGCCGTACGCAATCAATCCTACTGCCAATTAAAAGGCCGTACACGAAATTTTGCCGATTTCGCTGATTTTCGTGATTTTACTGTTGAAATACTTTACTTCTACAAATTTTAATGCGCAACACGAAAGATAATTTCGATTTTCAACGAATGTATGAAATACTTTTTTGTATTTCTTATTTAATTTTGATTAATCGACCTGAAACCGGCTGTTTCGTGAGTTTTGCTGTAAGAGGTTTAGAATATCGCATATTCACGAATCGGTTTGACGTCTTAAAGGTATGAAAAAATAGCAATTGTTGCTGTAAAAGTTGGCTAAAAAATGTATGAATTACTTTTTACTACCTTAATATATTTTTATTGTGTAAAAAAGTTGTGTAAAAACTTGGTAAAATTTTATAGAAAATGGACAAAAAATAGTTTTAAATTTCGGCTTCTCAAAACATTCGTTCATAAAATAAAAAGAACAGTAATAAATTTCAGTTCAAAATCAATCCATTACCTTAAAAACACATCAAAAAATTAAAAATTAAATAGCAATATATAATGTTTTAAAATAACCTAAATCCCGAATTTAAATTCTCGACAAAGATAAAAAAGTAGCTCATTCATTCGTAATTCATTTATTCGATAATAACTGAAATGATACATCATGATGTGCATTAAAACTTATAGAAAAGCAATATTTAAACTGTAAAATCACGAAAATAAGCAAAACTGGTAAAATTTCGTATACGGCCTCTTAAACCTAGTATAAATTTTACGAAGGCGAGTGACCTTCTTAGCTCCAGTGACTCGTAGCCCAACTGTCCCAACAAAAATAAGATAGGATACAGGTAGGGGTAATATCTAAACTGCTTCTTATATAAATACCTTAAATATTTCTTTTGGACCTTTTCTAACATAAAAATATACTTTGCCTCATGTGGTGCCCACCCTACTGCACTCGTTTCCAGTACACTCCGAACTAAGGCCGCATATAAAGTGCGGAGGACCGCCGGTGTCAATGGATTACAATTACGCAATACAAAACCTAGTTTTTGGTATGCCTTTTAAGTAGCATCAATTACCTGCTCCCTAAAAGTCAGCTGCGGGTCTAACAACACTCCTAGATCACGCACTAGGTTCACTCGCGAGATGTTCGCATTACCGAGTTTGTACTGATAGTCTGTGGTTGTTGAACGCGTGAAGCTCATCATTTGACATTTACTCGTGTTAAAGTACAATTTATTCAGATTACTCCATTTTTGTACTGCCTCTAGGTCATACTGTAATGCTGTGCAGTCGTCCACGTTACTTATTACCTTAACCAACTTAACATCATCTGCAAACAGTAATACAAGTGAATTTCGAACCACGCCAGGCAAATCATTTATTAAAATGTTGAACAATAAGGGGCCTAAATTTAATCCCTGACTAATGCCCGTCCGAGTTATATAAGGACTAGACCAATAGGGTCCGTACTTTACAAATTGTTGTCTTCTTGACAGATAACTAGAGAAGAGCTTAAGCAGTCGCGATACAAAACCCGATGATACATAATGTAATGATACATAGATAGATAAAATGTTTATTTGCGTACTACAAATTACACGCACAATTGACAAAGGTAATTAAAAACAACACAATTAAATCGATAATGGTAAGTGGAACCTCTATTTCTAGTACAAGTGGACTTACCCCGGGCGCGGTGGCGACCACCTTGTAGGGGAACAGGTAGAGATCGAGCCCGACCTGCTGGAACACATTCCGGAACAGCGAGATGACCTGCAGCGCGAGCATGTCCTGGCGCACGTCGTCGCCCACCTTGAAGATAGCCGCCTGCCAGGTCTCCGAGACCATGGAGGTGAAGCGGTCTTTGCCTTCCTCCTGAAAACATAACTCGAAGCTTTGAACAACTATTTAATTAGATAAAAACCGGCCAAGTGCGAGTCGGTCTCGCGCACAAAGCGTTCCGTACCATCGAGAAAATAACGGCAAAAAATCACGTTTTTCGTAGGCCCAACATACGTATTTTAGTATTTGTTGTTATAGCGACAACAGAAATACATAATTTTCTATTTAAAGTCACTTGGTGCAGTGTTAGATAGTTACTAGCAGATACTACATTTATTTTTATTGGGTTATCCCATAATTTTATAATGTATGGTGATTCGAAAACCATTTCGAGAATAAGGGTTGTAGGACCATTTACAAAATTAGTATTAAATAGTTATCCTAATTTATCATTTAACATTATTTGACCTTAATATAGTGACGTCACACGATCTATTCTTTAATAAGCCTATTTTATCGAAAAAAAAAACATAAAACTAGGTGTTCACTTTTTTGTATGATATCCTAATTGCATGTATCTCAAGAACCAATCAAGTGTATAGTCGGGAGGACGCCTAACTCTAACGTTTTTATTTGGTTCAATATTTAGTAATGGTCCCCCAAAAATTGATAATACATGATTAAGTACTGCTTTAATGCAATCCTTTAAATTAGAAGCCTGAAGGACAGCCGGCCCAAGAAAACCTAGGCGAAGTCGATTCTCGGGGACCTGGTAAAGAATAGACAACGAGAGAACCTGACCTGAGCTCCACGAAGGAGGAATGGGGTTCGTGTAAGAAAGAAAGAAAGAGAGAGAGAGAGAGAGAGACTTACAGCTGGCGGGTCTTCCCCGGCGGCGATGGCGAGCGCGGCGCTCTCCATCTCGGCGATGCCGTACCTGCGGACGCGGAAGCGCGCCAGGTACGGCGCCTTCGCTGCGCTCTGCATTGGGGTGCCTGAACAACACAGCTAGGTAAGTCACGTCAAGCGCAATATAATTTTTAACTCAGTGGAATAATGTAAGTGTAATTTTAATTAAATAAAAACATCGAGTAGAGTATTGTAGTAATGTTTCCCTTGCAACTCGCTAAAATGTAACAGAGCTAGGCGCAGTCTGAGAATCAGCGCTGTGCAGCTGACCCAGCTCGCGGCGTATGCTGGGACACGAGCCTGTTCTCGCAGAACAATGTATACCTAAAGTGTCATTCTATGGAACTTGCTAACTATGTAAACAAGCCGCCATACTAAAATTGACATTAGATGTCAATTTCAATATATTGTTTGTTTACATAGTTAGCAAGTTCCATAGAATTACAGTATATATACCTATACTGTGTGGTAATGCCGTGAATTTTCCATTTATGTGACAATATTTTTTTTATTTTTTATTTAAATACTAATAAATTTACACAGTCCCAAACTAACCTCCAAGTTAAAGGGTACTAGGGTAACCCTTTATTTTATCCAATTTCACTTGCTCAATATTAGGGAAAATGCATACATTTTTTCTTACGCTCTCTGGAGAGTGCAATGAAAGAGAAGCATAACTGTATACGCGAAACAATTGTAGTGTTAATTTTTCATAAGATATGAAGCTTTAAAAAAGTCATAGTTCAGACCCCCTGCAAAAACACTCTATACAAAATCGACGACAGGTATGACGTCACAGCTGTTACCTTCTAAAGAAATTTTAATTTATTTCAGAAATTATTATGTTTAAGCCAACATCATTGAATTAAAATATTACGTAAGTAGAATGAGGGAGTCGAAAAAAAACAATCTTAACCTTAAACAAAGTTTTTAAATTGATTCTATGTAAAATATTACTAAACGTGTCAAAACTTAGTGTATTGCGTTTTATATGCTTTTTTTAACGTTTTCTCCTAAATCGTATCAATGAAACTCAATTCTGTTTTTCATATTGTATCATTGAATCGAGCGCTATTTTCTGCTGATGTTTTCAGCATATCTTAAACGTGAATTAGTTAGGCATAGGTTAGGTTAGACATGTGACTACGAAAAAAAAAACATGCGGTAAGAAATGCCTTTTGATAAAATGAAAATTCTACATAATAAAACGTTCGTTGTAAGGAGTTTTGATAAAACAATACGTACCCGGGTGATGATCAAAATTCACTCTAATTGTACCTTTATCCCTCCTAACCAAAATGTAATGCATATTTGTCTATGTAGGTACCTCAATTCACATAACAGTTAAAAGAGAAATAATAAATAAAGTAGCCGTTAAAAAAACAGTGTACATAGTTCAGGCGACGGGTAGGGCAATCGTCTTGCCATACTAACTTGGTGCAAACTTTTCTTTTAATGCAGTGGTTCAAAATCGATACTACCATCACGGGTATATTTAATATATCTTTAATTAGTGCGTCTCCCTGAATTTTACATTTTAATATATTATTTAATATATTTTTTAAAAATCCTTTCAATATTATAAGTGCGAAAGTTTTTGTGTATGTTAGTTTGTTACTCTTTCACGCTGCTACGGCTGGATGGATTTCGATGAAATTTTGAATGGAGATAGTTTCCCTGGATTAACACATAGGCTACTTTTCCCGAAAAAAAAATAAAGTTCTTGAGGGAATAACGATAATAGAAATGTACGTGGACGAAGTCGCAGGCAGAACTTGGCCGGTTCCTGAGGGAATAGCGATAAAGAACTACTACGCGGACGAAAATTGAAAAATTTAAAATGTTACAAGAAGTCGCAGGAAACAGCAAGTACTGTAAATCAAATCTCCTGTAGCAAGTGCTACCATATTACTTACGAGTGATGATTGAATCCGATTCGGTTATTGAATTTGAAGTCACTATCGTTTGACCGAATTACATATTACGCAATAGTTTCACTTGTCCGAATTTAATATGAAATAATTGTATATGCCATAATGATAATGAGCCATAATGATAATGAGCCATAATATTCATTTGCCATAAAGGCATTTTTTCTGAAACCGTGAACTATTCAGAATTATAATAAAACAAGCCTAACCTAACCTATTGGGCTCCACACGATGACATGTAAAAATTACATGAAAGATTTACGAATTATATTAGGGAAAATGAAGGTTATAGCCAGTGACCTAATGGCCACTAATTTCATTTGGCAAATGAAATTATGAAAAATGAAGGGATTCCTTGAATTTGACATACACCGTCTTGACGAATGAAAACAATATATATAAATATACCTACGACAAATTTTTGAAACGTTGATAACTTCAGTCCTGAGCTATGTACACTTTTTTTTAAATTCGGCCTGTATTCTGTAATTATCGATATACATATGTATATCGGAAGTCGATAAACGAGAAGTCCCTATGACACCTAAAGATTGCTACGAAAATTCCGGGCTCTGAGTACAACATATTATTACCTTCTAGAGTAAGCCATAATATTTATAACTAGCGAATACCCTTGCTTTGCTCCGGTTAACAAAAATAAAAGGTCAAGAACTAGTCAGGTATGAATTTAGAAGTGAAATTCGTTCAGTACCTCCCAACTTACAAACAAACACGCATTTTAACCTTATAATACTAGCATAGATAAAAAAAAACATGCTAACGGCTATTTGACGACACGGTGGCCTAGTTGGGAGTGACCCTGCCTCCGAAGCCAGCGGTCCTATGTTCAAATCCCGGTAAGTATTTATTTCTCTATATACGAGTATAAGTATGTTTATCGTTGTCTAGTACCCATAGTACAAGCCTAGAGCTTAGTTTGGGACTAGGTCAATTTGTGTGAGATTGTCCTCTGATATTTATTTATTTATTTATTTTATTTAGAATAGAAACTCACCGCTCTTGTAGTCGATGTCGAGCACCATCGAGTCAGGATTCGATGGCAAGTAACAGCCCGGTTGTACCTGTTGACATCAATAAATAAATATCTAAAAACAGACATTTTCATTATAGCGTTTATTATGTTATTAAATAAAAAAAAATATGCCGTGTGGTTGCCGGGTTAGAATGGTGGCACTCCATGTCTTCCCGTGCATGACGTACGAGGCGTCTAAGGGAATAAGGGCTTGTAGTACTGTTAGGCGATGGGCTTGCAACCTGTCACTGGTACACATTTAAGCCTGTTTGTGCAAAATGTGGTTACAGAATGATCAATAAGCCTGTTTAGAGTTTGGTATTTTTGTAGCTCTGCCTACCCCACTCTGGGAATGAAGGCGTGATGTTATGTATGTATGTATAATTTTGAAAATCGATCCACAATTGACAGAATAATCGCGTAACAAACACACTTTTTTTAAAATTGTAGCTAGTTTGACACTATGTTGTCTTGGTGTAGCTAACCCACCTTGATGTTCTTCAGGGCCTCGAGACAGGCCCGTTTCCTCTCGGCGCCCTTCGGGAACGGTCGGATGATCCCGCTGATGTTCGTGATCTGACTGAAGAAGTCGAACTCCCGCTCGTAGAACGCCTTGGCCGGCCCGGAGAGAGTGTCCACTATGCTCTTCGTCAGGCTCTCCAGGGTGTCGAAGAGGATGGCTGGAGAGTTATGGATTTGTTTAAATTCCGATATTGAAAACAATGCATTTTCATTTTAGATATCATGTTTCATGGTAACTGCTACTTAACACCTAAACAATCGACATCTAAATAGAAAATATGTACGTTTTATTTTTCAAAACTGCGATGGTATGGCCA
The DNA here is from genome assembly GCA_949316455.1 of Acleris holmiana. Taxonomy (NCBI): domain Eukaryota; kingdom Metazoa; phylum Arthropoda; class Insecta; order Lepidoptera; family Tortricidae; genus Acleris; species Acleris holmiana. The sequence goes on from OX438783.1 coordinate 15,126,259, forward strand.
CGTGAAGAGAAGCCACCTGACTACCTGGGGAACTTGGCATTACATATTTCCATCACAGATCGAAGATCCAGGGGTAGACCGAAAACAATATGGTTCGATCTAGTGCTAAAGGACAAACAGGAGTGTCAGGAGTGTAACGATGTCGAGGACATAGCGAAGTGGAAAAGAAAGATCAGGAAAGCTGACCCCACCATGTGCGAAAAATCATAGCTAGGAAGAGAGAAGGAGAATGCAGTTTTTCTTGTCACTAAAATCGATGACATGGTTCCTAAGAACAGATCTTTGTATGTGTTATAGTTTCAGACTTGCCCATACTGACCGATCTAAATTAGCCACCCTGATTTTTTTTTAATGATACGAAGGCACACGAGCACTCAGGCCACCTGATGGTACGTGGAATCTGAGACCTAGATAGACTTTTGAATTCTCAAGACTATAATCTTAAAACTGCAATCCTAATGCGTTGCCAACCCTGAGGACTAAGATGGAATGCCTCTATGCTAGTAATTTCACCGGTTGTCTTATCCCCACACCGGAACACAACAATGGCTGGCGGTAGGTTAATGGATAAGATGGTGGTAGCGATCCGGACAGACCCTGCACAGGGTCCTACCACCACTAAAGCTAATGACAGCCGGTCACCCACCGTCTTTGTGCTGCATCTCCTCGTCCGTGAACATGTTGGTGTGCATGTTCCAGATGAGTTGGTGAGCCACCACTTGCGAGTTCTTCGACAGCGACTTGATCAGCTCCGACACGTAGCCCATCTGGAATAAACAGGAGCTTAGTTACACAAGGTGTGGTTGCCGGGTTAGAATGCCACTCCATGTCTTCCCGTAGATGTCGTAAGAGGCGATTAAGGGAATAAGGGTTTGTAGTACTGTTAGGCGACAGGCTTGCAACCTGTCACTAATACACGGGTAAACTTCATGGCCTGATTGTGCAAAATGAGGTTACAGATGAACAAGTTTTTTTAGAGTTGTTGGTATTTCTGGAGCTCAATCTACCCCAATCTAGGAATGAATTCGTGGTTTTATGTATGTTCTTTATATAAAAAAATAACTTAAAACTAGTTCATTAAGAAAGAGTTTTTAGGCAAGTTGCAAAATTGGAATACTATAGCTTTTTTCATCCGCGAACATGTCACTAGCTGAGGAGATACACCCTCGGCTCTGTGTTCCACAAGCGTACTGACCGTGTCGTGCCTCAGCGCTTGCACCAGCTGCGGGATGTAGGTGAGCACGGCGGAGGAGGGGTACTCGGTGAGCGCGGACACAGCGCACTGCGCGGACAGCGGGTGCGGCGGGTACTGGCGGCTGAAGTACGACAGCGCCTCCACCGGCGACACGCGGGCCCACGTCACCATGTGCACTAGCTGTCCAAATATGCCGTGGTTTAGTGCTGTTTTCAATAACCAGGAATTTGCTGGGTGGAAGGTAGGAATTCGTTTTCGATGTTATGTGATCGTTCGTGCTACGTATACATATAGGGTGTCTTAACCTTTTGACCGCCAAACACGGCATATCACGTCATTGAATGTTCATGCTCGTACCGTATCAGTGCGCTTCATACATAAGGCCAGAAGGAAGAGAGAGCACTAAGAAAGAGGAGAAAGAGAAGGAGAAGGAGGAGCGGGAGGATGAGGAGGAGGAGGAAGAGGAGGGAGGAGAAGGAAGAGGAGGGAAGAGAAAGAAGAGAGAAGAGGAGGAAGATGAGGGAGGAAGAGGAGCGAGGAGGAAGAGGAGGGAAGAGGAGGAAAAGGAGGAAGAGGAGGAGTAGAAGGAGGAGGGGAGGAACACAAAATTTGGAATGTGCGCAGGAATTACATAAACTAATTCTGCCATCACAATGCGAGTCCCACTATACTCGTACTACAATCAGGGTCATTTTTTAAGTGGGAATTTGATCCTATCAGCAAGGAAAAAAAGTTCCTTTGCTCTTTAATGCCTTTCTCAAAACAAAAACTTACTGGAAAAGAGCCGAATCTTACGTACCCAAGTGCATGCATGACTCGATGTATGAATGTGGAAGGGAATGAGATTTGTCAGGTTCGAAGCAGATGGAAAGAAGTGAGAGAGTCGGTGGTCTTGTTGTAACAGTACGAGCGACGTCTTGAATGTAATCAAATTTTTGCCGTCGTGTGTGCTCCGGTATATATGAGCACTGTGGATAACCTGAACAATTTGATCACTTAGGCTGCGTCGATGTTAAAGAGCATTCTGGATGTTTCCAACTATTTGGTAATTTTGACTGCTACAGTACTATATGACGCTGACTGTACTTAAACCTTTTTAAAATAACCACTATCCCAACGTTGCTCGGATCTCTTTACACCGTACTTCGAAATGCTTACCTCATGAGCGTCAGCGAGAAGCGTTTCCGTGGTGACGAGATACTTGAGCGCCTGCGGGATGTGGCACACCGCCGTCGGCTGCGCCTGCACCTTGCGTCGAATCTCTGCTATGATGCCCTCGTTCTTTAGCCTACAAATATTACAAACATGGCCGTCGTTCACTAGAGCAGGGCCACTATTCTACTGCGTGGTAACGATATCGCGTTTGACTTGTTTTAGAATCGTTTATGTCACATGAGGGTTATCAAACGTTGACAATACGGAAACACGTCAAAGGCGATATCGTTATTACCATGTACAATCCCAGCCCTGGACTGTATAAGTAAACGATAAAATGTACAATCAGAAGTAGACGTAAGTGGACCGTCTAAGAGCTAAAAATTATCTAGACATTGCCGAGATAATGTGGGTGGATCAACTTTTTGTTGTTGTTATTCTATCCCGTAACCCAGGAGACAACAATGATAGAGTTTCTGCGAAATGGTAATATACACTACAAAATAATAATATGCTTGAAAGAAAACCCATGTTTGGTGTATTTATAATTTTATACATACTTTAAAATCATGTTTTAATGAGTCACCCAAGAGACCATAGCAACGAGGTACAGATAAAAGTTGTTTGATGCATATAATATGAGTAGATAATTTTGAGCTTTAACTCTCCACCAACTTCTAATGCTGATTGGAAGTGTATAAAGTGCGTCTCACAGCTATGTTACTCGTAGCTAACTCCGTGTTGGGCTTGAAGCGCCACGTGGCGATGGTCTCCTCGTGTACTACAACATTGACTGACCTTTCAGGCAGGAAGACGGCCAGCGCCGGGCTGATGTCCCAGGCCAGCTTGGCGTAGTCGCGCCAGGTGCGCTCCGTGTTGGGCTTGGAGCGCCACGTGGCGATGTTGTCCTCGCCCGGGATGGCCTGCTCGACGCGCCCGTGAGGGTTGTGCCATGTCACGAGGAACTCGATCTCCACCGCCTGCAGATACAACAGAAACTTAGAGAAAGTTGTCTTGAAATCGCGCAATTGACACGTTTGTGAGATTTTTCTGACGCCAGTGAAATATTAAAAAATACTGAAGCTGAATAAAAGTATGATAAAAATGTACAGTTAGTTGCAAAACTGAGTCAATATTAGCACCTTAGTAGAATATAAATAAGTTGATGATAGTTAACGGTATTTTTAAATGTTTGATACGACAAGTACTCCTTGAAATTTGCTACAAATACTCCTACCAAATAATTTACCTGTCATTTACAGTTTTTAAGTAATAGTATCGTAAAAACTGATGAATTTACTTTTTTTATTTGTCTAATATTTTAATTTTCTCTGTGGCAACTCAAAATAAGGACCCTGATAAAATTAAATAAATTTAGCCTTTTTAAAATAAGTAGAAAATTAATAAAATCGGACATACTTTTGGTGGCAGTTATTGGCAACATTAGTTCGGTGCAAGTTTCACTTTTGCACCGAGACAAATTAGCCATATAAACTGGTTGTTAGTTCACTATGGTAGGGGATTAAAATTCTGCAATAACTAGAAAACTACGTCCCTGATTCAAGCAGTTGATACCATTTTAAAAAGAAAGGAATTCTCTATTTTAAATAGTTTTCTTATTTCGGGTTGCCATAGAGAAAACTATATTACTAGTATAAAACATAAATTGAATTTTTACAGTTTTGGTTCAGAATCTTAAAAAAAATATAAATGACAAATAAATTATTTATACCGCAGTTTTGTACCTTACTTCAAGGATAACTATTTTGTACTAAGCATTTGAAAATAGCTTTGATTGTCATCGACTTATTAACATTCTACTAAGGTGCTAATATTGACTCAGTTTTGCAACTAACTGTATATTTAAAGTTATTTGGGGCTGTCTCAGATGATTTTCAGTAGGTCTCAGGAACCAATCAAGTGTACTTGGTAGTGATACTTTTTCTTTTTACTTCGTTATATGTTCCTTCACATTTTTTTGTAGTTTCGGCTGTAGGGGGTAGCAAGAGACGCGCAACTCTAACTCGAGGTATTGCTAGTCTGATATAAACCGCAGACAGACGGACATGGCGAAACTGTAAGGGTTCCTTGTTGACTACGGAACCCAAAAAAGTGTCCTACTGTGCCTTCCGCTTACCCGGCCCTCGTGACGCGGACTCACCATGAGCTCCAGGATGAGGTTGCGCTTCCTCACGTAGTCCTTCACGAAGGTGTCCTGCGCCTTGGCGGGCGGCTTTACGCTGCGGTTGAACCGCTCGCCCGGCCCTGGTGTCGCGGACTCACCATGAGCTCCAGGATGAGGTTGCATTTTCCTCACGTAGTCCTTCACGAAGGTGTCCTGCTTCTTGGCGGGCGGCTTTACGCTGCGGTTGGACCGCTCGCCCGGCCCTGGTGTCGCGGACTCACCATGAGCTCCAGGATGAGGTTGCATTTTCCTCACGTAGTCCTTCACGAAGGTGTCCTGCGCCTTGGCGGGCGGCTTTACGCTGCGGTTGGACCGCTCGCCCGGCCCTGGTGTCGCGGACTCACCATGAGCTCCAGGATGAGGTTGCATTTTCCTCACGTAGTCCTTCACGAAGGTGTCCTGCTTCTTGGCGGGCGGCTTTACGCTGCGGTTGGACCGCTCGCCCGGCCCTGGTGTCGCGGACTCACCATGAGCTCCAGGATGAGGTTGCATTTTCCTCACGTAGTCCTTCACGAAGGTGTCCTGCTTCTTGGCGGGCGGCTTTACGCTGCGGTTGGACCGCTCGCCCGGCCCTGGTGTCGCGGACTCACCATGAGCTCCAGGATGAGGTTGCATTTTCCTCACGTAGTCCTTCACGAAGGTGTCCTGCTTCTTGGCGGGCGGCTTCACGCTGCGGTTGGACCGCTCGCCCGGCCCTGGTGTCGCGGACTCACCATGAGCTCCAGGATGAGGTTGCGTTTCCTCACGTAGTCCTTCACGAAGGTGTCCTGCGCCTTAGCGGGCGGCTTCACGCTCCGGTTGGACCGCTTGCCGGCGATGCTGCCAGCGCCGCTACTGAGCGTCGTCGTCGACATTGGAACCTGACGACATACAAATTGTATCCTAAATTCGGTCCTCGTATTAAAGTTGGGATGGTTGTTGAGCACGTCGCTAATGTTATATTTCGGACTTGATGGGTGTAATTTGATAGATACATTTCCTTGTTATTCCGCCCCTTAAGCCAGCAGACAACAGTGATAGAGTTTCTAAGAAAAATGGTTATAATGTATACTGCTAATGTATGTTAACACTTTATTATACAAACAAAAAAGACGCATTTTTTTACATACATACATACATAACATCACGCCTTCATTCCCAGAGTGGGGTAGGCAGAGCTACAGAAATACCAACAACTCTAAAGAGACTTGTTGATAATTCTGTAACCACATTTTGCACAATCAGGCCAAGAAGTTTACTAGTGTATTAGTGACAGGTTGCAAGCCCATCGCCTAACAATACTACAAGCCCTTATTCCCTGAGTCGCCTCTTACGACATCCACGGGAAGACATGGAGTGGCACTATTCTAACCCGGCAACCACACGGGCTAACAAACAAAAATATAACAGGGATGTATAAAGGCGAGCTTATCCCTTTAAGGGTTCTCTTCGAGTGAATCTTTGAGCGATCGCGAAAATAATTAATGACAGCGACTAATACTTTTGGAAGAACACCCATAAAATAATCTTGTGATCCCCACAAAAACGATGTTTGGTGAATTATCTTTTAAAATCATCAGTTTTAAAAAGTGACCCAAGAGACGTCTCCATAATAATAAAAATTCAAACGATTGATCGTACAGATACAAAAGGCATGGCACATCTCGACTCCATTTTTTAACAGTGGCTTGAGAATGGCCAGATGTCCCGTAAGTACTAGCCATTTCTTCAAAAATACTTTTCGGCGTTTTGTCACTTTTCGTGAGGAACTTCACTGCACGGCGCTCAATTTTCGTGAAAAGCGTTGATAATTCACACATGATGACCTTTATCGTCGGATATCTCGAGATGTTATAGAAGAAACCCGAAACGTTTTTTTTTTTCAATGGTATTCTTAGTGGCCAGTATTGCTAACGCATATGCAACTTCTAAGTGCCTTAGGCTTAGAACTTTTAAGCCACCCTTGGTATATTTCGAGGCTGGCAATGCCGTGTATTTTTGGGATATTTGTGTTTTTATTTGAATCTTTAAAATTTTAAACGCTTAGTTTAAAAAAATTGTTGAATAATTTTTGTGATTTATTTATAATTTTTTTAATTTTTTAATTTTTGCCCTTTTAATACGTGGTTAAACGTGACTGTTTAGCTATAAGTTATAATATAAAAATATTAAAATCTTATTTTTATATACGAGTATAAATGTAAGCTCTGTGGTAGGTAGAGATGGGCCGAATACGAATATTCGGCTGAAAATTCGGTTGCGTCAATTCGCTAGAAACAGGTTTAAACAGGTCCGCTTAAATAAAAAATACTTAATTAAAACAACTAGGTTTTCTTACTTAAGCTACGGCTTTTTGCAAAATAATTGTATTTCTTTTTGTAGTTGTTGGTATTTCTGTAGCTCTGCCTACCCCACTCTGGGAATGAAGGCGTGATGCTACGTATGTATGTAATTGTATTTATATTTTGATTCATATTTATCTCATATTGGTAGTTGCTTAGAGTGCTGAAATAGAATGTCAATCCGACGAATTACAAAACAACCTACTCTCTTTATTTACTATGTTTATTCGGTAAATATCCGGCAATCTAAGCGAACTATTAGGCCGAATACAAACATTGATAAATATACCTGGGATAACTCGCTCAAGTTCTAGGGATTTGATGTCGATAAAAGATATCGGTGTTAAATACTGTTTATGACACCATGAAAAAAGTAAACAGTCTTATAAAAGGTGAGGAAATTTCAATAATCAACATGAATGAGAAATTGGCTTCGAGTCATTATAAATATTTTAAGAATGCCTCGTTGACCACTGTGGACGTTGAGAGAACGTTAAGCAGTTCAAAGTTGATATTTTAATCTCGACGGCAATCATTAGTACTGACGAATATCGAAAAAATATTGATTGTATATTATGAAAATGATTTGAAAATAACCACGTAAATACACGTTTTAATTTATTTATTTGTATTATTTCAAAATGAGGAGAAAATAAGTAATATTTATTTATGTCGAATAACATTAAGATTTTGGCAGTAACATCGATATATTTTTTGTCGATAAAATATATTGCAACATCACTTTTGTATAGATGCCCCAAGTTATCCCAGGTATGTTGATAAACTTGCCGAATATAGCCGAATATTTACCCAATATTCGGCCCGTCTCTACTATGCGGTATACCCTAATAAATAAATTAAAAAGAACAAAAGGCAGAGGCAACTAGTGATGGTGACGGTACCGTGTTGATCCAGCCCGTGGTCTGGCGCGCGCCCAGGTCGCTCCCGTTGATGGAGGAGCGGTTGTCCACCGGCGACGCCGACGTGTACAGGCTCTGCTGGCTGCTCGGACCCATCGTCTCGAACTCGCCTGGTATATAAGGTGGGTACGAATTAGACCAGCCTCGGGTTGAGGCACGCACGGCTCACCTATTTTGCTCGAATTCGTCCGCGCTCACGCGCTGTGCGCGAGCAGCGGTCTTGCTTGTTCGAGTTGAAGTATTTACGTAAAATCATAGGATTGCGGCTATAGTTTGGTGGGATTTCGGATCTTCTCCGCAATGATGGTTTTATCTAAAGCGTTAGTAGATTCACTTCATATTACCGATGTGCAAAAGAGCCTTGTTGTGGCCTATTTACTGAATAAACATTTTAAATTGACTTTTGAATTTTTCGAGACTGTAGTCTTGAGACTGCAGTCTTGTGATTGCAGGTTTGAACTAGAAGACTCGGGATTGTAGTCTTGAGATTGCAATCTTAGGATTACAGTTTTAGTATTGCAGTCTTAGGATTATCGTGGGATTGCAATCTAAAGATTGCAGTCTTACGATTACAGTTTTAGGATTGTAGTCTTAGGATTATCGATTTGGTTTTGGGAATCCATTTCAAGGATTACAGTCTTAGGATTGCTGTCTTGGGATTGAAGTCTTCGGATCCCAATATGGGATTGCTGTATTAGGATATCCGACTTAGGATTGCAGTCGTAGGCTTGCCGACTTGCGATCGGGAATGCATTTCAAGGATTTGTCTTAGGATTGCAGTCTTAGGATTGCAGTATTTAAATTGCATAGCTGCTTAGGATTGCAGTTTTGGGATGTCAGTGTTCGGTTTGCAGATTTAGAATATCACCACGAACGCCTTTATGAACGGACCGATATCGCTGGTCTTGAGGTACTTCTTGTCGGAGTGCACGAGCTGCCAGAGCTTGATGAGCGCCATGATGTCCTCGCGCAGCGCGCCGGCGCGGCGCGAGGGGCACTGCGGCGCGCGGCAGAAGTAGTCCAGGCAGGCGCTGTAGGCGCGCGCGCGCAGCACCGTGCGCGCCAGCGAGCGCGGCAGCACCGCGCCCTGCAGCAGCGACAGCCCGCACGACACCAGCCTACACCAGCCAACCACGAGCTCAACACCTGCCCGCTTGGACGGGAGTACACTCAACAAACGCATCAACTAACTTGAACATTACTTGTCATTCCTTCAAACTTTTTCTATGGAGTATGACAGGGTAATTTTTTTATCAGTGCACAAATTTTAACATATGATTTTGTATCGTTAATATAATCCATTACGACAATAAAACGAGTTCAACAATTATTTTTTTTTGTTGCAAATTATCTCTTTTTACCTTCTTGTGTGGACACAAAGTCACACTAGAAATGATGACATAAGTTGTCAAGCTGTAGGTATGCGATACACTGTATTGATATTCGAAATTTGAAATTTCATGTACAGCTTATCAGACAGCAATCCCCTCTCCTACTGATATTTTAAATTTGAAATTTCATTTATTAACTTACTCAACAACACTCCCCTCTCCTCGCACCCCTGCATTAGAGGGTCCATGAATATCGTTAAGTTAGTGGAATCATTGAATCGGCAATATCTCTAATATTTTTTAAGCTAGAGTAAAAATAACACATGTGATTAACAATAGCGAAGCAAATATTAAAATTTGTGCACCTATTAAAAAGTTACCCTGTATACACATATACCTATTTTGTAAACAAAATGATGCTATAAAATTATCAATTTCATTACAATATTCTAACAATCCATGCTGAATTCTAAACAGGGCCTCTATTCGAATTTGTTACCTTTACCCACAATCCACTTAACCTATAGACCCCGCATACAAGGCGCCCCCGTGAGCCAAGCATATGCTCAAACGGCACTAACCGGTCGCCACGCCCCCAAACAGTCTTTTAGTACGCGGTCGACCGTTGACGCACAAACATGTTATATTTTGACTAATCAATTAGCGAATAAAGTGTTAAAAATGCATGGGTAAGTTGTGTGGAAAGTGTAGCAAGACGTCTAGTGTTCTAGGTAGGCTATTTTTAAATTATTAAAACGATTAAACAATAATTATTAAAAACTTAGTAAAGGTTTCAAAGATGGCGACGGTGAACGCTCGACGCGTATCTTTCAGCAGTTGTCTCTTTTTTGGCATACTAGTTTTTACAATTCCGTCTTTGTCTAACCCCGGCATTATCTTAAGTAGTGATGTGACTGATTTCTTAAACTACCGATACTGGTAAAAAAATGTTATAGCTAAAGCAGTGATAAAAGTAGGTCTACTTGCTGATATAAATAGGTAGCTGTACCTACTTTCCAATTGAGAATTAGGGTTGTCCTCATAATTTAATAAGTCTTTTGTTTAGTAGATAGTTCAAAATCGATATTTAGGGATTTGTCCCCGAGAAGGAATCCGAACAGAATGAGAAGAAGCAGCCGCCATCTTGAACTTTTTAGCCACTCGACCGATTGCTTCCAAAATAGATATTTGGGTATCTGTGTTATCTTTGACAACGGATCCGTTGACAGAATGAGAAAAAGTAGTCGCCATCTTGAACTTTTTAGTTATCAATAGATTGTTTCCAAAATCGATACCAGGGGATCTGTGTGGTCTCTGATAACGAATCCGTTGACAGAAAGAGAAAAAGTAGCCGTCATCTTGAACTTTCTAGTAACTTGACCGATTGCTTCTAAAATCGATATTTGGGGATCTGTTTAGCCTCCGACAACGAATCCGTTGACAGAATAAGAAAAAGTAGCCGCCATCTTGAACTTTTTACTTAATCGGCTGATCGCTTCCAAAATAGATATCATTTTGGAAGCGATCAGCCGATTAAGTAAAAGGTCAAGATGGCCAAAGGACATAATCCGTTGACAGAATAAGAAAAAGTAGCCGCCATCTTGAACTTTTTACTTAATCGGCTGTTCGCTTCCAAAATAGATATCTAGAGATCGCTTCGGTCTCCGACAACGAATCCGTTGACAGAATAAGAAAAAGTAGCCGCCATCTTGAACTTTTTACTTAATCGGCTGATCGCTTCCAAAATAGATATCTAGAGATCGCTTCGGTCTCCGACAACGAATCCGTTGACAGAATGAGAAAAAGTTGCCGCCATCTTGAGCTCTTTAGTTAATCGACTGATCGCTTTCAAAATAGATATCTAGAGATCCTTTTGGTCTCCGACAATTAATCCGTTGACAGAATAAGAAAAAGTAGCCGCCATCTTGAACTTTTTACTTAATCGGCTGTTCGCTTCCAAAATAGATATCCAGAGATCGCTTCGCTCTCCGACAACGAATCCGTTGGCAGAATAAGAAAAAGTAGCCGCCATCTTGAAGTTTTTACTTAATCGGCTGATCGCTTCCAAAATAGATATCTAGAGATCGCTTCGGTCTCCGACAACGAATCCGTTGACAGAATAAGAAAAAGTAGCCGCCATCTTGAACTTTTTACTTAATCGGCTGATCGCTTCCAAAATAGATATCTAGAGATCGCTTCGGTCTCCGACAACGAATCCGTTGACAGAATAAGAAAAAGTTGCCACCAACTTGAACTTTTTACTTAATCGACAGATCGCTTCCAAAATAGATATGTAGAGATCCCTTTGGCCTCCGACAACGAATCCGATGACAAAATAAGAAAAAGTAGCCACCATCTTGAACTTTTTACTTAATCGGCAGATCGCTTCCAAAATAGATATCTAGAGATCCCTTTGATCTCCGACAACGAATTCGTTGATAGAATGCGAAAAAAGTAGCCGCCATCTTGAACGTTTTACTTAATCGGAAGATCGCTTCCAAAATAGATATCTAGAGATCCCTTTGGTCTCCGACAACGAATCCGTTGACAGAATGAGAAAAAGTAGCTGCCATCGTGAACTTTCTAGTTACTTGACCGATTGCTTCCAAAAACGATATGTGGGGATCTGTGTGATCTCTGTCAACGAAAATGTATTATTAGAAAAGGTAGGTTACTTATGCCTGTTATAACAACGCAAAATTAAGGCTCGTGTCCTAAATTGGTCACGACTATAATCCGTGTGCCTTACGCTAGTAAACTTCTTGGCCTAATCGTGCAAAATGTGGTTACAGAATTATAAACAAGTCTTTTTAGAGTTGTTGGTATTTCTGTAGCTCTGCCTACCCCACTCTGGGAATGAAGGCGTGATGTTATGCATGTATAATTTGTAAAATGAACGTTAGGATGCTTACTTGAACCTGACTCCGACAGCTTCCACGTGCCTATTGATGTGGTCCCGGATATCGCCAACGGCCAACGGTAACGACCTGTAAACGAACAGTACATACAAACATATCATGGACTAATCTATTGTTCGTGTTTTATGGTTTACAACGACAGCAACAAGGCAATACTGCGTCTCCATCCGCGTATAAAAATAGAACATAGCCTATGTTATTCTGTGATCATGCAGCAATCTAATGGTGAAAGAATTTTTGAAATCGGTCCAGTAGTGATTGAGCTTATTCGTTACAAAAATACAAATCTTTCTAATCAAATCATTTATTGTGTGGAATTTAGGTACAGTACAAGGTAAATATAATATTGCACAATTTTAGAAACACTAAACCCTACCATTACAGGTGTCACACATGGTATACACTTGTTTCAATGTATTTAAAAAAAAAACAAAAAAAAAATGTCCCTTCCAATTAAAATGAAATAAATTTGAATAATAATTATCAACAATCAAATCATAAAATCATTTATACAATAAAAACATTTGTCTATAAGCCATTCCTTTGTCTTAAATATACTTAGTTTATTTTCTTTCAAAGCGTCAGGTAACTTATTATAAATTACAATGCACATGATATAGGAATTTTTAGAGTTAAGGGCTAGTCTAGTCAAAGGCTTATACAGTTTTTGTTTAGGCTGGTTTCAAACTCGGCGACTGCATAAGTCTTGTTTCTTAGTAAAAAGAGTTATGTGTTTGTGTTCAAAAGCACAAACTTCTAAAATATACAAACCGGCCACAGTCAGAATGTTATGTTCCAAAAAGTATGGGCGGCATGACTCTACCTGTTTTATGTTAAATATTGCTCTTATATAACGTTTCTGAACTATAAATACTCTCTCCTTGTGTGCGCAAATTCCCCACAAAACTATACCATAATGGAGTACAGACTCAACATATCCGTTATATGCGATTAACGCGGCTTGTGTTCCTCTTTATAATGTTAGTCTAGACTAGCCCCCGTCTGGTTGCCGGGTTAGCATAGTGCCACTCCATGTCTTCCCGTGGATTTCGTAAGCGGCCACCAAGGGAGTAAGGGCTTGTAGTACTGTTAGGCGATGGGCTTGCAACCTGTCACTTATACACTCGTTAACTTCTTGGCCTGATTGTGCAACATGTGGTTATAGAATTATAAACAAGTATTTTTAGAGTTGTTCGTACTTCTGTTACTCTCCCTACCCCACTCTGGGAATGAAGGCGTGATGTTATCACAAAGTTTAAAATACATAATGGGTCATAATAAATAATGATTTTATTTCTGAAATCGGTAAAGGTTTTTAGTGGTGGTAGGACCCTGTGCAGGGTCCGTCCGGATCGCTACCACCATCTTATCCATTAACCACCCGCCAAGCAACAGTGTTCGCATTATTGTGTTCCGGCGTGGGGATAAGACAACCGGTGAAATTACTAGCATAGAGGCATTCCATCTTAGTCCTCAGGGTTGGCAACGCATTTGAGGTCTTAGGATTATAGTCTTGAGAATTCAAATGTGTATGGGTCTCAGATTCCACTTACCATCAGGTGGCCTGAGTGCTCGTGTGCCTTCTCCTTAACATAAAAAAAAAAATTAAAAAAAAAAGTTGTTAAAACAAACCTAATCTAACCTAATGGGTTCTATGTAATAACCTTCTAAAAAATCCTAGGGTGTTTACAGTTTCATTACCCGTTTCGGTGCCCGTTATGTATGTATGGTGAACGATGAAAGTGTCCAGGTACCTGTGCAGCATGCTGGCGAGCATCTCGACCTTCTCGTGGCTGTTGTACTTGGCGGTCTCGGCGAGCTCGCAGAAGTAGCGCACCCACACGGCGTGCGGCGCCACGAACGGCGGCCGGGGCTCCAGCTTTGACCCTGCCACGGGAACAACGACCACACACATTATGAGCGGTGATCGGAATAGGTAGGTAGGTAGTAGGCAATTAGTATCATAAATAGAATATTCGCAAAACATCATATTCGCAAAACATGATATTCGCAAAAGACGATATTAGGAAAACCTCATATTCGCGAAACATGACATTCTCAAAGCATCATTATCAACAGGACATCAATTAGACAGTGTCGACGGAGCTCCGCTACCACGGAGCTCCTATTTCTAGGTAGTTTGGCCCTCCGGGCTGCTGTAAAGCTAACATAACCTAAACCTACCTAAGATTCTATAACCTAATTCCACTATTTGCAAATAATTATCATGTTTTACGAATATCGTCTTTTGCGAATATCATATGTTGCGAATATCATGTTTTACTAATATCATGTTTTGCGAATATCATATGCTGCGAATATCGTGTTTTGCGAATATCATGTTTTACTAATATCATGTTTTGCGAATATCGTGTTTCGCGAATATCGTGTTTTGCGAATATCATGTTTTGCGAATATCGTGTTTTGCGAATATCATGTTTTACTAATATCATGTTTTGCGAATATCATGTTTTGCGAATATGATATTCTGCGAAGTAAGGAAAGGTAAGGTAAGGTAGGTTTCGCCAGACTTAGAACCAATTTCACCATACGATGTTAACCACTTAACAGACGATTAACAGTTGTCAAAATGTATAAACTAACAGTCTATTAACATTGAATTAATTTAACATCGTATGGTGAAATTGGTACAAACGAAGACACTGTTAACTGACCACCCATAGATTTAAGTACGTTGCGATAAAGTTTATGTTCGACTGTAAATGTACAGTTAACAGTGTCTTCGATTGTACTAGTGTGTAAAAGTTGAAAAAGTGTTAAGTTTGTGTTTGGTTCTGAAATATTATTAATTTATAATATTAACGATTATTTTGCTAGCATAGAACATCGGATCGTCGAATTATGAAGATAATTACAGTCACAAAACCTAAAAAAAAGGATTTATAATTACCAATATTTTATTTTTATTTTTCCCATATAACTTCAATTAATATGTAAAATATAAAATATGTCAAGAAAATATTCCCGGAGTAGAGAAAGAATCCCGGAGTCCCGGGTCTTAACATTATTATAAGAATAATGTTTAAGGTTATGCAAATGAGATTGCACTACCTACCTATTCCGATCACTGATTATTAGTATAATTGTGGTCGTTTTCATTGCAGTCAACATCGTCATTGTCAAAATTATTAGCAATAAATTTGTTGTCACCACTTTGTGCACTATGTGCGTGTTCTGCCGTTTGGCCACATTATTTTTCGTCAAATGTTTCATTTGGGCAAATGCAATTTTTTCGGATACTGTAAATATTTCAGGATTTATTTCAGGACCATCGTGAAGAACCTTATAGGTTAGGTTAGTTTTATAAAAATCCTGAAATATTTACAGTTTTGAAAAAAAAGCGTTTGCCCAAATGAAACATTTGACGGAAAATAATTTAGCCAAACGGCAGAGATCCGTCTGTGTGTGTGTTAGTTCGTTACTCTTACAAGCTGCAGCGGCTGGACGGATTTGGATGAAATTTGATACGGACATATTATTATATTATTATCATCTATTTCGTAGTCTTCATAACCACCACCAGCATCATCACCATTAACATAAATATCATTATCATCATCATCATTATCGCTATCACTCTAGTGGTCACCACCACTATAACCATCATCGGGATTGTCAGTCGGGGACACCTCAGCACTGTACCTTCATATGCAGCCAGCGGGCTGATCTCATCGACCTGGCGCGAGAACAGTCCCATGCGCCGGTCGACCGTGGCCTGCCAGGCCGCGAACACCTCCTGCAGCAGCCGCAGCTCCAGCTCGGGCCGCGCAGTGCTGAGCCACTGCCAGCACTCCACTGCCGTCGTCACGGCGTCCTCCGTGAAGATGTCCACTTGCGACCACGCTGGAATAAAAATAATAATCAGGGGACAATCTCACACAAATTGACCCCAAACTAAGCTCTAGGCTTCTAGATAACGATAAAATTAGAGAAATGCATACTTAAACATATATAGGAAACATCCAAGACTCAGGAACAAATAGTCGCGCTCATCACACAAATGTCTTCCCTTGCCGGGATTTGAACCCAGGACTTTAGAGGAAGGGTCAATTCCAACTAGGCCAACGTGTCGTCAACTAAACGTAAACGCATGAATAGAAAGTTGGGGAAGGCCTATTGTCCAGCAGTGGACCTTTTGGCTCATATGAATCTCATGTGTTTGATAAAGGCTCCGTCAAACAGCTGTTCCGGCTGGCTGCGGATAGAGACGAGTACAAGAAGCTGACTGCCAACCTTCACGATTGAAAAAGCGCTAGAAGGAGAAAGGCTCAACAAGGCCGGGAGAAAGTGACATAAGCTATATCTTTACATAGTATAAAACAAAGTAGCTATCCACGTTTGTACGTCTGTTCGTTTGTATATTCGCTAACTCCTCCTAAACCACGCAACGAATTTTGATCAGGTTTTCACCATCACTCATCAAGTCATCAGTTAGATTATTTTTCACGGATATCTACATTAATACACTCGGGGTCAAAAAAATCGCACCTTTTGAAATGTTCAAAAGAGGCCTCACAGTCATGCCTTACCGTATATAAAATATGGTATATATCTGCTTCATGTAAAATTTCAAAAGGTATATTATTAAGAGGAAAGATTTGTACGTATGTAACGAATAAACTCAAAATTACTGGACCGATTACAAAAACTCTTTCGTCATTACTATGCTACATTATCACTGAGTAGTAAAATATAGACACTTTTAGAATTATAGTGACCTAATTCATCATTTCATCTTTCGATTTTGAGTCATAATTTTAGTATTATAGAGACTTAAATAAATAAATAAATAACCACAGGACAATGTCACACAAATTGAACTAGTCCCAAACTAAGCTCTAGGCTTGTACTATGGGTACTAGACAACGATAAACTTACTTACATAGAGAAATATATATTTAAATACATAGAAAACATCCAAGACTCAGGAACAAATACTAGTGCTCATCACACAAATATTTGCCCTTACCAGGATTTGAACCCAGGACCGCTGGCTTCGAAGGCAGAGTCACTACCAACTAGGCTAGCGTGTCGTCACTGCGTCAGCGTCACTTAAGTCGAAAGCCAAAATATGAAGAAAATTAGATAAACCGAAGTGAAGCTAGTGCGGGGCGCTAGTTTAAACTAAGCAAGCCTTCCACGTCACAGAGTCGCCCGGTGTGTCATGTCACTTCCGCTGCAAGTGTCACATCGCTCACCCACAGAATGCAGCAGGGCCCGCGCCACGCTCGTGGACGCCTCGTGCGAGCCGTGGTGTTTGGCGTGCACGAGTAACGCCGTGGCACGCCACAGAGTCGCGCGGTGTGTCGTCTCGCTGCCGCTCGCGCAGGCTTCTTTGAGCGCGGTGTGGAGGCGGGCGCCGACGCGCCATAAGGCTGCCTCGCCGCCGCCCTCAGCGTGGACTCCGCCGGCTACCTACAAAATAATTGATATTGGTTTTATTCCACGTCCATGGTTCGCCGAAGCTAAATAGTACAGTCACAAGACGGGAGTGTTAAGCCACTTGCAAGAGCCTTGATGTGGTCAATAAATATCATAAATTTTGATGCTTTTAGGATTCCGTACCTCAAAAGGAAATACCGGAACCATTATAGGATCACTTTCTTGTCTGTGCGTACGTACGTGCGGCTGTCTGCCTGTCTGTCAAGCAAGACCCTTTATCTCAGGAACGCGTGAAGGTATCGAGTTGAAATTAAAACCATATACTTAAATCTACAGTCCCTTCAAGCTGTGAAAGAATCATACCTCTAAGTTAACTTAAAAAGAAGATATGCCCGTTTATGCCGCAAACAACTTATATTGTATATTTCCACACTTTCAAGAATATCAAAATTTATAGGGTACTTTCCATAGACGTAGAATCCTTAAATTTGGCAAGGAAGGTCTCACAGCAAAAGTACAGGAAAAAATTCGAAAATCGCTTATTTAAGGCTCCATCACAAAAAAAAATGTGATTGCAAACTTATTTGCACTTGGTAAACTAATCGCGACCTATTTCGATGTATGGACACCCTCAATACAATTTTACATTGTTATAAGTTTGTATGGGATTCCGGTAAACAGGTTTTTTTACAAGATTATAATTGTTGACAGGCTTGGCACACTTCGCACTAAGTTTTTACTCTCGGTTTGACGTTTGTATGGGCTGGATAAATTTAAATAAATAAGAAAACACTGCGGCACGATCAACCTATCTGGATGCAGTCAGCTGTCTAGTTGAAGATAAATTTAATCCCTCTGGACAAGTAATTTGAATGCAGTGGAAGTGACTTTTCTTTGCAGTTGACTTTGCTATTATAATTACAATTTGTGCTGTTTTCATTATGTATTTTTTATTAATAGGTTTGATTTTTATTCGGCCCTGTAAGCCAGGAGACAATAGTGATAGTTTTATTTAGAATAATATTTAATACTTACATTCTTGGGACAAACTCAATAAAATATAATTTCCACAAAAAACTATGTTTGGTGGATATCCTTTAAGAATCATAGTTTCAAAGAGTGACTCAAGAGACAACATTAGGCACAACAATACGTGCATAGACTCAACTTAAAAATGCCTGCGTTGGTATCGCGGCGATCTTGCCAAGCGCAGAAATCTGCTCTCATAAGCCAAAAGGCGGTATTTCAAATTCAAAAGCCAAAGCAGATTAAATCCTTTTCCCTTAGTAATAAGGTTCCACGAGCTGCCATTAGTGTAAGTAAAGCAGAAACCGCCGGTGAAGGCTGGTTGGTAGGCGGCGTTACCTCCCCGGCGAACCGGCTGCGCTGCGAGACGACGGCGAGCAGCGCGGCGGAGTCCTGCGTGACGCAGGGCGGGCGCTTGTCGAGCGCGGCGCGCGCCAGCGGCGCCGACCCGCGGTTGAGCCCCGCCGCGCCCAGCAGCGCGCCCGTGGCCAGCGCCAGCCCCACGTGGTGCCACAGCGTCGAGTTCGGCACCTGCCATACCGCACCACCGCAGCTATTACACACTAGGCAATAGACAAGGTCCAATGAAGGACACTTGACTCTTATTTTACAGACAATAAAACTTATTCATTTTTTTTGCAACAATCAATTTATAACATTATGATCTTTGAATTAAGAGTAAAGTGTCCATTATTGGTGCCTGTCAGCTTAAAGTGTCAGACACTGGTGCGATCACCCTACAGCAAAATTAAAATTGATTACCCATAAAAATCCTTAATACCGACATACAAACCATAAGCAAACGCGGAATGGTCGTTAGCTGATCAAAAAACTCTTTATGTCTAGGCAATAAGAGCGAAAAGACGTCGAATTGGCTCAGCTGACGTCGACCGGCGTCGTTTAATAAAACTCTTGTAACATGTATTACAAATCTCTTTCCAAAAATATACACTTATAAATATACTACATATATAAAAAAGCGACTGAATAAAAATCGCAAAGGAAAAAAAAAAAAACTATGACATAAAAACGTACTTATACGGGAGAATACAAAGGGTAGACGTGAATGGAGTACGATCACCTGGGTCATTGGTCTCAATGGGCGTACCACAGGGCTCAATATTGGGTCCATTTTTATTCCTCATCTACATAAATGACTTACCTTACCTTATAAAGGACAACCATGATATAGTATTGTTTGCTGATGATACGTCACTTGTGTTCAAAGTTAAACGACAACAGCAGTTTAATGTCGATGTAAACAATGCTATATCAAAAGTAGTCGATTGGTTTAGTGTTAATAATTTATTACTGAATGAAAAAAAGACGAAATGTATAAAGTTCATGACTACTAATGTGAAAAATAGTCAAACTACTGTAACTATTAAAAATGACAAACTAGACCTAGTTAATGATACAGTGTTTCTTGGTATAACGTTAGACTCCAAGCTCCAATGGGGTCCTCATCTTGCTGGATTGGCGGGTAGACTCAGTTCAGCAGTTTTTGCAGTTAATAAGATTCGGCAATTAATAGACTTAGATACCGCTCGATTAGTTTATTTTAGTTACTTCCATAGTATTATGTCATATGGTATTTTACTGTGGGGTAGTGCTGCTGATGTAAATAGCATCTTTGTTCTGCAGAAGAGGGCTATTCGTGCTGTCTACAAGATGGGCCAGAGAGACTCGCTTAGAGATAAGTTTAAAGAAATTAATATATTGACCATGCACAGTCAATACATTTATGAAAACATTATTTATGTTCATAAAAACATCGCTAAATTTAGAAAGAACTGTGACATACATAATGTTAATACCAGAAATAAATATAAGCTCGCAGTGCCCTTCACGCGGCTCCATAAAATAAAAAACTCTTTTATGGGTAATTGTATTAGGTTCTATAATAAGCTCCCAAGTAATGTTACTGAACTATCAGTAAATAAATTTAAGAGTTACGTTAAGCGTAAACTAATTTCTAAAGCATATTATAGTATTAAAGACTATATTAATGATAACAATGTTTGGGACTGAATTGCTTGTAATAAAATGTTTAGTCCTTACGACAAAAGGTTGCGAACGTCGAAAAAAAAAAAAAAAGACATCCGACAGAGTTTCTTACAGGTTCTTCTCTGATCGGTCGCGATTTGAACCTGCAGTCAATTTAGGCTAAGTCGCTACTATGACGTTTCAAAAGAGTTTATTATTTGTAAACCTACTTGAATAAAGATTATTCTGATTCTGATTCTGATACGAAAATAGCGACTGGTAATTACCGCGTTCGGGAAAAAGCGCAAAAAGAAAAATAGC
The DNA here is from genome assembly GCA_949316455.1 of Acleris holmiana. NCBI lineage: Eukaryota > Metazoa > Arthropoda > Insecta > Lepidoptera > Tortricidae > Acleris > Acleris holmiana. The sequence goes on from OX438783.1 coordinate 15,147,020, forward strand.
TTCAAAGAAAAATGAGTTTGGGAAAGTCATTAACAAATCCACTATTCCTGGCCTCTATAAAAATCACTCACTCATTTTATACTTGTATTACCGGTTTTTGGGCTTTTGATAAACATGCCTCAGATGTCAAAACACCGTTATAATATTTTTATTTACGTTGAATGTTAAAAATAATAGTTTTACAAGGATCTGGGTAGCATCAAGCATGAGAAGTAAAAAAACTGTTATTAACAGCCTTGAATACCTGGTTGAGGTATTCCTGCAGATGCGAGCGTGTGGACTGCGGGGCCCACTTCATCGCCTCCTGCACGATGCCGTGGCAGCGGTCGGCGAAGTCCTTCACAATACACTGCGAACAAACAACAGGTATCATCGTTAAAGCCATCGATACAGAAAAGAACGGGAAAATCTCTCGCCGTTGACAACACAAAATAGCCTTAAGCCACCTGTGTAGCCTTTAGATTCAAATATATTATATGTTTACTTAGCATACTTTTGGAGAGGAAAAGGGTCCGGCCCGTTATTTCCGATAGTTTTTCAGATCATAATTAATGATAGGTTTGGTAAGGTTTGATTGATAAAAATCCTACAAAAGTAGGACTCCTTAAAATAATTTTTGAAAACCATATACACTCGAACAAGAGCTAGCAAGGGAAATTCCGGCCATATAACTGAACGATTCTGTAGACTTAACCGCTTAGGACAACAGTCAATACAATGCCATTCCTGTAGACTATAGTTAATGTTAATTTTTGCGTGATCAGAGTAACTCTAGTATTTTGCTGTAACACCTACTTCAATGTTCTTTTGAAACACCTGTTACTTTATAATTTGCCTTTGTAAATGTGATAGTTAGCGACAAACGAAGACATAAACGGACTTAAATCCAAAGTGATTACCTCCCTGCCCTCTAAAGTGTCCTGCAACTGTAGGGTGAAATCCGTCCCGGGAACTTTAAGCAGAGGCGTCTCCTGGTTAGCGTCTAGCTCCAGACTGAAGCTGAGCACTTGGAGAATGTCCAGCATTGACCAGAGTACCTGGGAAAAACGTTCAAAATTATTCTTTTATGTCATGTAGCATTGTGGTTTGCTGGCATCAAAACTTTATTTTTAGGGTCGGCAATTTCGAGGCAGGCAAATCAGACGTACCCGGCAGTTCCACAGCAAGTGCGGGAAGCGGTCCACGAGTCCAGCGAGCCACTTGTCGGCGACGCGGCGGATCTGCTTGTGGATGTGGTTGAAGCTGACCAGCAGGAACTGCGCGTGCTCCTCCAGCTCGCGCTCCCGGGCCTCGTCCTTCACCTTCTCGCTCATCACGTCCAGGAACTTGAGGAATACCTTGTCGCCAACGCTGCGGAGATGTAAACGGTTGAAAGAAAAATTGAGAAATTGGGAGTGCCGCTAAAAGCAGCTATATAATGGGAATGAAATTAACCGTGGCATATTATGTCAGCACATGACATGTCAAAAACAAATATTATAAACGTTAATGTAACAAACTACTCAAAATAGAACACAATCAGCATACTATTACATGTAATACAACCTTTTTGATCAAAAATACAATGCATATAAGGGTTAACGAAATGCTATTCAATCCATGGTTGTTTTCTGAAATAATTAAACTCTTAGCACTCAATTTATATAGATTCTTTTTAGCACTGGAAGGCTTATAGCTTAGCAAAAAAGTGTAGAAATGGAACTACAAATATTACGACACTTAATTGTTCTATACAAAAATACATAAGAGTTGAACATAAAATCGAATTTGACATAGACAGTGGCGTCCCTATTATTTTCTACTCTTTTTTGCCAGACTGTAAACTACATAATTATCTTGACATATACAAAGTCTTTAAACACGCAGACTTGTGCACTCTACTCATGGTTTGTTACTTTGACAAACGACTTTTGAGCTTTTGACATTTTACATTAAAGTTGCTAATAAAATAAACGAGAACCAGTCAATCTTCGTAACTTGGCGATGGTTTGTATCAGGAATGTTACGGAAGTACGAGTAGTTTTATTTTATAGGAATCGGAGTTTTAACATTTGTTTTGTCGGAATCGGAACCAGAATTGGAATCGGAGTCGGAGGCGGAGAAGAAAGATGTGTGTGTGTGTGTGTGTCAATGTTAATAAAGAGTAAACGAAAATGCGCACGTTTAGAGAGTGTACCCTGCGCGCCGCTGCGCTTCGACCTCCAATTATAACCTCCGATTTAAAGTGTCGGAGCCGCTATCGGAATCGGAGGTGTAATTTTAATCGGAATTTCCGACTTTTCGGAATCGGAATCTAACCTCCGTAACATCCCTTAGTTTGTATGTAACTTGGCAGGCTTTCGACAGTTTTGCTCGCAAAGGAGCGGAGAAGTGTACCCAGCGTACCTGGCCACGCACTGCCACATCATGCTCTTGTCCTTCTGCAGCGCGGTATCGCTCAAGTACTCCACGATCGGCTGCAAACTCGGCTCGGCCGAGTTGGTAACTCTAAAAAAATCGGCTTTCGTCAGTTATTGGATGGGTCAATCCACTTTTTATTGTACCTCGTTGTGATGTTGATGTCTCTTGGGTCACTTAGTAGAATTTGTTTATCACTACTCACGGAAAAGCACTCTATGTCCTTCCTCGTTATCAGCATACCAATTTTAAAAGAAATTAGTTTAGCGGTTTAACTATGAAACCGTAACAAACAGACAAAGTTACTTTCATATTTAAAATATTAGTATGGGCATAAATATTTTTATAAGAAATTATACACTGTTGTAGACTAACTACAACAAAAAGTTGGTCGACTTAAATACTTAATATTAAAAAAAACACGATTAGAAATTAGTTTTTTAACTGGTAGTTAACTTACAAGTAACTACGAATCAAAAACCTACCCTAAGTTTATCACCGGCTTGACTTAAACACATTTTAGATTACTTTTTCAAACATTTTAAATACAACTCATATTACCTACCTTAAAGTTTCCAACCAATAAACACTCAAAAGATACATGCACGGCGCGAACGTGAGCTTATTCACGATCATAGAGACATCTGGTGGATGATCGAGCAAATTCAGGATTTGCGTCTTCAGCTCTTGAAGTTCGTTCATCGACACGGAATCGTTCCTGACAGCTGATGTATACTGAAGCTCGCGCAAGTCGGACCGGAGTGACGTTTGCGACACTAAATATGGCGACTTTACTGCAATTTCTTTCACTCCTGCGTACCACTCCTGAGGCCATAGACCTGTGGAAATGTTTTTTTACATGTTATATCTGGGTTACTAATGTCCCTTTGTTCCTCTTACAAAAAAGTAAAGTACTTTTCTCAAAACCTCCCCATAGTAAAAAACACCCTCCCCAAAATGATCTTTTGATGGCATTTATTGTTTAAGACGTCATTTACGAACAACTACACGGACCAGAGCGATAATTGTTTTGCTCGTAACTTATGCGACTTGTTTCAGTATTAATTCTAGTTAAACTGTCTCTTTTTAACAAAAAAATATTTCAAAAATGGTATTTTTACAAAAAGGAAGTTCTCGGAACGAGGTGTTTTAGGCTCAAGGCGTTTTACAAAGAGACGTTATTTTACCAAGGTCGTTATTTTACGAATGGCGGAGCTAATTTATCAAAGCTTGTGTTAACGCTATATTAAATGATATATATGGTGCACGAGTACATAAGATAGACATGTTTAAAACAACTAAGCCGTCTTTCTATCTCAGTCACTCGTGGAAGGTATACGTAGCTCCACATTAGTTTTTGACGCAAATTTTAGGCATTAGTAACTGGGGGAAAATCATCGTTACTCTAAAAATATGTATCACATCGGTCTTTTATGATCTTTAATGATAACATTAGCTATTTTTACACAAAACAGTTTCTATACACCAAGAGGTTTATGTCAAATATATTGAAAACTCACTCACAAAGCATTCTACGATAATCCTACAAAAATAAATGTAATAGTCATGGTATTCAACCTAGTTAGTTTGTAAGCAAAATGATTTACAATTAGAGGAGTACGTAAAAACCATGTTTTTAGTTATGACAATGTCTCGAGGAGCAAAATATTTAATAGTACATGCAGCATGAAAACATTAGCAAATACGAAAAATTGTTTATCTAAAAAAAGAGCGAATGAAGATGACCACCGTCCAACGTTTCTTATTGCTGATTGTGCGGTATAGAGTCGACAGTTTCTCAGAACAACCTATTTAGATTGTAGAATTAAAAGAGATATGAGCGTTTTATATTTGAGCAGATAATAAATATCACAGGACAATGTCACACAAATTGAACTAGTCTCAAACTAAGCTCAAGGCTTGTACTATGGGTACTAAACAACGATAAACTTACGTATATAGATAATTATATACTTAAACACATAGAAAACATCCAAGACTCAGAAATATATATATATATATATATATATATATATATATATATATATGCGTGCTCATCACACAAATATCTACCCTTACCTTACATAAGATAAGTTTTTTTTTTGTATTACATTTTGATACATCAGGTAGCTAGCACAGCTTTTGTAAGACGGCTTTAAGAACTTTCATGAAGCTTCATGTTTCAACCAATTAAGTTTAGATGAAACTATTGCATTCGAACAGCAAAATTACCAATGTACTTGATTTCTCACAATAAATTGTTTTCAGTTTGCCAAACGTTTACTAGTCGTATGTTCCGATAGGACACCTACTACTTTCTTATAAGCCGGGATAGGAAGTGTTATCACGCCACTTCAGATTTAATAAACGTTTGAGCAACCGAGCTTTCATCTTCCAACTTATGAACAAATAAATGTCGGTTCTATACGGCACTTAAAAAGCCACTTAAGGGCTCAAGCTATATAATATATATAACGAAAACGCTAACACAGCACTATTTTCCTATGAAGCACACGCTGAAACGAACACACATACTACAAAAGTTGCAGTTATCTGTTGCTTCTCTCAAACAGTTAAATTTTGTTTCTATATGGTGCTATCTGATTCTGATATTATTGTTATTATAAAATCTTTCTGCCGTCTCAATTTTGTAGAAGAGATTAAAGAAATTTATTCCATCTATCTTAAACACTACACTTACTTAGTATTTATTAGACATACATACTTATCCGATGTTTTTACTAGGTCTCTTGTCTCCTTGGTTACCAGTTTTTTTCGTAAATATATTGTTAAAATATAGCAATGTTATTGCAAAGACAGCAAAAAGATTCGCCCGCAAATAGCACCATAATAAGAAAAGATGTTATTCAATAAAAAACAAACGACACACATCTAACTGGCTATAAGCACGTGTACTCACGCTTTCGCATGGCTACAGGAGTCCATAGAAGAAGAGAAAACGTTTAGATACCTATACATTAGTCCATTCGTTTACTTCCTAAAACTCGTATTTTGGCGAGAACACACTTGGAATTTAATATACTTTATGATGTTGCAATGTTTTTAACAGGTCAAGCAAAATCAAGCTAAAGCTTATGTTAATATGCATGTTACGAGATTGAGAAAGTAAAGCGATATACAATTTTAAAGATAGTCATGAAATAGAGGTGCTGGAATGACAATGTTTCAAATTGAAGCAAATTAAATATCGTTTTTTAAATATTATAATTAATCATTGTCTTCATAATATTAAAAGTTTTAAAACTATGAGGAGACAAATAAAGTATTTATCTAAAGTTAAGACTGCAGCGAGCGTCCACTGGCGCTTTCATTACTATTACTGTGCTTTCTTGTAAACTAAACTATCGTCTTGAAATCGGCGGATGGTTTTTTGCTATACAAATGAACACAAAATGTATAGAATATATGACCAAGTTTAATAACGTTTAAACTTCGTGTGGTCATCATAACTAAAAAAGGTGGCCGCTTTTTTCCGTTAAGTTACTCATGGTTCAATTGTTATTAAGTTATGTCATATACCCTATAAATTGTGTAACAAATAACCACCCTTCGATTTCAAGAGTATACTTTAGTTTATTAGAAACACAATAATAGCAGTGAAGGCGCCTTTGGTCAGTCGGTGTTAGCTTTGTGCAGTCCTCGAAGTTATGTTCTAACGAATTTATAATATGAACAAGTTTCACCTTCATAAAGGTCAGAAACGGGTAAATTTTTGTAGTTTTATACTGAACTTATGCATCGGAAGATAATTATTTTACTTTTTAAATTTTCTTTATCAGTGGTCACCCAGTTGGACTAGGCTGTCCTAAGATTTTGTATGAAATAATGATTGGTCTCCTGGGTCACGCAATTTTGTTTGCAAAATTTTATACTGATTTAAATATTTGTTTGCACATTTATCTTGTTAAAAAAATTGTACCTGGTTCCATTTATGTAAAAATAAGAGATCTTTGCAGAGATAACTAAAACTACTTATGGATTTGGTACTCCCGGTATTCCTAAACTTGCTGCTACAATTATTCCTGAGCACATTTGAAACATTGTCAAAGAGAGTATAGTCGAAGGGTTAGCGAGCCTTAGTATGTAGGCACGATTATATGAAACATAATCCAATTAATTGAGTATTCACCTGATTCGGCCGCGGTGAAGCCCATCACTACGCAGTAGAGCCAATAGTCACGGAAGAGCTTATGCAGTCTTGGCTTTGGGTTCTTTATCGGGGGTAGTTTTTTGACTAACACCTGGGGAAAATAAAATTTAGCTAACTAAACATTCTATAAAAAAACCCGGGTCAAGATAAAAAGCGAAAACAGCAAGTGTTAAAACCCATCTGCACGTTTTGATTATGTCGTCAATGCATAATAGTTATCTACATTTTTTTTTTATTACACCATATTATTTTTAATTTTAATTTTTGTACCCAGTGGCACTCACGACTTTAAGACGAATCTAACGACACCTCACTTGTTGAAATCGGCCCATTCATTCAGCCTCGACGAGGGAACAAAGAATCATATGCATACATACATGTCAAAAACATTACCCTCCTCCTTCGGCCGTCGGTTAAGAACCGGCCAGGTGCGATTCGGACTTGCGTACCGAGGGTTCTGTACCGCCACACATTAGGTATTATTAGATTCCATTTCGAATCTAATCAGTACAAGCCCGTCGTACTTTGCATGTTTTTAGTATTTGTTGTTTTTCTTAAGGGTTTGTACTATAACCAGAGCCCGGAATTTTCGTAGCACTTTTGCACTGTCATAGGGAATTCTCGTCTATCGACTTCCAATATACATAATATGTATATCGATAAATACAGAATACATTTTTAAAATATGATTACAAATAGAAGTAAACAACAAACAGTCTTATCGCGAATGCGCGATCTCTTAGAGAAAAGATAAAATGATGTCTGTATTTCTTTTATAGAGAAACTAATGATGAAACACTTGTTAGCACTAAAACTGACTTTAAACATGAAATTGATAAATGTTAAAACACTGAACTGTTTAAATGTAGAATTTTTAACTATTAACTTTTCATTGCAAATCTCTATTTAACATTTCCAGCCGCTCAAAAGTTATCTAAAAGAGATCGCTCTTTAGCGATAAGACCGCCTGTTGTTTACTTTTACTTTTAATCTTCATTGATATGTTTTGTTGTGTTCTATAATGTATCGATAAAATATGTATATCGGAAGTCCATAAACGTGGAATCCCTATGACACTAAAAATTGCTACGAAAATTCCGGGCTCTGACTATAACCATACCAAATATAACGTTTTTACAATACAAGAAAAAAAATACGTTATAAAAACGTTTCTTGTACGGGGACCACGTTATTAATTTGCTAGTAAAAACGCCGTAATAACACATACGAGTATTCTGGAAAAACCAATCCGCAATCTCTAACGGTTCAAGAGAAACAGCTCTTTAAAGCTTGGACGAACGGACAGACAGCGTAGGCTTAGTAATAGGGTCCTGTTTGACACCCTTCGGAAAACATCACTGAAAATGAGAATGCTCTACTGAATACTGCAGCTACTGACCGCTATGACAGGAATAAGCACGCCGAGGTTCCCGGCGCTGCCGGAGGCCTTGAGGATAGGCGCGGGCGAGCGGTCCGTGGCGCGCTCGCCGCCCAGCCCCAGCTGCACGAACAGCTCGAGCAGCCGCGTCAGCAGTTCCAGTCGGGCCGTGGTGCCACGCACGTTGGCCGCTATGTTCGCTAGGGCGTTCAGAACAGCTCCTGATACGTGTCTGGAAGATAATAGATATTATGCAAAATTTGTTGGAATTTTGTCTATGCTTGTATGCGTCTATCATTTCTTTATAGAATGATTAGCGATTGAAATACTCATGCCTGCTTTTAGAACACTTATTCAGTTACGCCCAGTGTTCTAAATTAGTTCATCAGATCATAACTTGGTTGTGTCAGTGGCATAAATAGCAATTGAATGAAATGATTTCGAAACCGGAAAAGGAGTCTTTATTATTTAATTATTTATTTATTGAAAAGTTTAACAGCATGTATGTAACGGACAGCAAATTTGAAATTTAACTAGTATAACTGAACAAAGAGTGGGACGTGACAGAAGCGCCTGGAGGTAACCCCATGTATTTCTGTTTAGTCCACCAGAGGAAATACTCTTTAACCGATCACTTGTCCTCGCGTGTGATATCCATGGACTTATTTCTTTTAAAAGGTCATGGTAATCACCATCGTCTAAAACTGGACACTGGCGAAATGAAGCTTGTTAGAACAAGGAGTGAAAACCAAGAGTGACGCACCGGTACTGCTTGCGGTCGTCGGTGTGGTGGTACGCGGCGGAGGCGGCCTCGACGGTGATGACGGTGAACATGCGCATGATCTCGTCGTGCGCCGGGCCCGCCGGGCTCGCCAGCGCCATGCAGCCCAGCTGGTCCACGATCAGCGTGTCCAGCGACGACGGCGCGCGGCACAGTCTACGGCACACATCATTGTCATCAAATCAGCGGGAAAATGAGCGCAGGTGTTTCGGTTTGCGACACCAAAAGTTCAGAATACATTTCCTAATCATCAGAGACACTTGAAAAACTAACAAACATTTGTACACACATAAGGCACACGATATCACAGCCCACCTCATGGTAAGTGGGATCTGTGACTGCAATCTTAAGACCCCAAATACGTTGCCAACCCTGAGGATTAATATGGAGTGTCTCTATGCTAGTAATTCCATCGGTTGTCACCCCTACACCGGAATACAACAATGCTGCTTGGCGGCGGGTTAAAGAATAAGGTCATGGTAACGTCCAGGCACAGGGTCTTCTTTGTCTTTTGCGTAAAGGCAAATTGTATCAATTTTAATCTTATTTCCGTTATGATATGAGTAATGACACAGTACAGGATTGTTTAAAAAAATTGTCTTAAAAATGTCAGTTAATGATAAAACCAGTTAAAGTCATTTTATTACTATGCCACAAAATTTATCTAAATAAATAATGTATTCTAATCTCTCCTGTTCATCTCTATATAATTAGTGTCAACTCACCTCTGTTGAAAGAACTGCAGAATGGTTTCAGTTGTTTTGGGTGTGTCCTTCAAAGCCACCGCGACGTGCCCCAACATGATCACTATGTTGGTGCTTATTAGCGAAGATTCGCTAAAAAACACATGAAAATTGTAGTTTTATTTAAAAAAAAAACATCTATTGTAAGATAAAGAGCACTTCAAATGATTAAATTTCTAAATTATATTTCTTGAATATAAATTATTTTGGAAATAATTTCAAAATAAATAATAATTGAACCTTGTAGGTAAAATAAATATTAGGGGACAATGCTACACGAATCGAAAAGCCCAACGTTAAGCATACTTATATAAAGAAATTCATACTTAAAAAATATACAAGATTTAGAAACAAGTATTTGGGTCAATCAACTTCTTTTTGTACCTCGTTGCCATTTTGACGTTTCTTGGGTCACTCTTAAAAACAATGATTTCAAAGTACATAAATCCACAAAATATTAGTTTTTTTGGCAATTACAAGAAAACCCATTTTTTATAGGTTTTCTTTAAAGCATATTTAGTAGTGAATATTAAACCAATTTTCCTTGAAACTTTATCACTGTTGTCTCCTGGCTTATGCGACAGAATAACAGCAGCAAAAAGTTGATTCACCCATTTACGGTTGTCAAACAAATATTTTCCCCTACCAAGGAATCCACAGTTTCGTAGGAAGGGTTACTACCAACTACGTTAACCGGTCGTTGTCTCATTCCACCTTACCTATCACTAGTCTCGGCCGTGAACAGCCGGTTGCTGACGGAACCGACGAGCGCGGGCACGCAGAAGGGGTCCACAGTCAGAGCGGCCTCCAAGGCCACGCAAAGGTTCTCAATGGCCGCGTCACGGAGTTTCTCAAACGGCGTCGACTTCACCGGTACCCCAGTCTCCGTAAGCCCTTGTAGCTCCTTACCTTGCACTGTAAGTTCATTTGTAAATATAGAGGACTGAGAACCAGCACGGGAATGTTTGTTCAGCCAATATGAAAATTGCCTTTGGTATGCTGGAGGGTAAAAGAGTTCCAAGTGCCAGCCTATTCAGGTTATAATTCTATACGAAAAATTGTAGTAAAAAATTAAATACGAAAATCTGTTAAAAATTGGGGAGTGATCAGTGTATACCAAAGGTCGTATTACAAAAATACCCAAAAAAAAAGATCAAAGCCAAAAATAATGAGGTCCATACGTAATGACAATGACGTTCAAGGGTTCACCCAGTTAGTTGTCATCTCAGTCATGGACTGCTAGGGTTGACATTGTTTTTGGCTTTGATCATTATATTTTTTGGGTATTTTTGTAATACGTTGTATAAGGGTCAATTTCCGAGATTGTTTCTGCGGCAAGTGTGTCAGCAGCCCGCTTAATGCAGGTTTAGTCAGTTATACTCGAATATCCAGTATGTATTACTCGGCCAAATTATGAAGAGTGGCAAGTGACATTCCCGTGTTGTGACTGTACAGGTGTAACAAAAAAGCAAGCGTTAAAACCACTGCGCGTGCGTGTATCAATCCAATTTAATAACTATGTAAAACAAATCATTAAATTGACCATGATTTGTTAATTATGACACACTCAATTACGACGCATTACATTTATTAAAATCACTTCATTTTACGTTTAAGAGTAATGTTGTCTGTGGAGTAATTGACGACGCATTACCGAAGTTTATTTATGTGATGAGCACGAGTATTTGTTTCAGAGTATTGGATGTTTTCTACGTATTTAAGTATTTATTTCTCCATATAAATATGTTTATCGTTGTCTACAACCATAGTACAAGCCTAGAGCTTAGTTTGGGACTAGGTCAATTTGTGTGAAATTGTCCCCTGATATCATTTTATTATTATTAATTGCTACTTTTTTCTATTTTCTGGCAGCGGCTTTACCTAATGACACAACAACTTGCCTTAGCCTTTTTTTAAATCTTGAGTGAACCTATCACGTTGTATTATTTGACGTATAATTTTAACATGTCAAAAAGATATATTGGTAAAAGTGATAAGATATCATTTTTTTTCTAAATAGATTTAATTTAGAAGCTAAATTTTAATTGGTGTATGCTTGTTTCAATGTTATTAAAACAATTTGTTATTTGTTTATTCATTTGGATTGACACAGGAAAATAAATCCTATAGCTTTGTTTCAAGTTCATAGGAGTTGTGTTAAGATTGATTTTAAAATACAGTTGTATTTTGTGTTGATGCTGTTTTGATCTAGCAATGCGTTACAATGCAATATAATGATTTGATAATGGATTCAGAAGTAGTGTTAGGCGAAACAAGAAAAAGATATCAAGAAGTTTTATAAAATAAGGCAGTATGTACAGTCACGGATTTTAATTGATCAGCCACTTGCCACTGCTCATATTTTTGCCGTGTAATGCAATCGGGTTATTGAAACGTTACCATAGCAATCCCTTGGTAACGACCAATAAAAACTGAGTTCAGTTTAGACCAATAGTAGCTGTTGTTTAAACGTGGTCATAGCAACCCCATTAAACGACCAATAACGACTGTGTTCAGTAGAATAGCTGATTGGGCGTTGTATCACCAATAGTAGTGGTGTTTACGTATAGCCATAGCAACTAGACAGACATGCAATTGGTTGCCTTTGGGTGATGTCACTCTGTTGTCTGGTTGGTAGATCTGGGTCTCAGGTTAGCCCACCGTTCATATTGCATGTCATTTTGTTCTTCTATTATACGAAGACGTGTGAATTTCCTTATCTTGATATACGAGTAAAACCGACTAAGCCCGATTTGCATTACACGGCTAAAATATGAACAGTGGCAAGTGGCTGATCAATTAAATTCCGTGACTGTACAATCCTACCTTAAATTACGCAAGGTATAATACCTCTATTATGTTCGTGTTTGTTGGTGTGGGTAAACGTGGATAAAACATCTGTTGCTTTTGACCAGTATGACAGATGCTTTATCCACCGTGATAAAGGTGACTATAACATGAGCCCTGGGATTCTTCTGGTTAAAACCATAACGCCTTTCTTTTCTTTCTTATTTACTTGACAGTAATAGCGGCCGAGCCAAATACAATACAATAATATGTCAAAAGCAATATGGTTTTAGTGAGTAGAAAAGACCCCCTGGTGTTATTCGATACTCTATCTCTCGGTGTGACATATACAATGAGGTTGGTCATTTTTACAAAGTGAAGTGTTGTGACAATCTAACAAAGCGAGTGTCAGTTGAGGTGCCACATTTATGATCAGCTCAAAATTCAAGTAGTATATACCAACGGTAACCCATCCTTTTATCGAATTTCACTTCATCGATTGTATCATTTCATGGAACGCTATTTTCTGCTGAAACCATGACGTTAGGGCCAAAAAGTTGGCCACGCTAACTCACTCAATTCTATGAAACTTTTTCCGTTGTGACACGAAAGTTAGATTTGTAGGGATAATTTTCGTGTCACAACGGAACTTTTTTCACTTTTGTTGTTTGTATGGTTAACTATGCTTTACTATGGTCCAACTATTTGGTCCTCACCCTTAGGTAAGGTTAGACTTGTGACCATAAAAAAAAAAACTCATGCGGCGAGTAATGACACTTTCGTTTCGGTGTTTCGATAAAACAATAGGTACTTGGTAGCAACAGCATCTCAGCTGTTCTTAAAGTAGATCGATAGAGTGTAGATTGGTTAGATTGTTCTGGAGAAGCAGCTGATGACTTTGCAAAAACAACCAGGAAAAAAGCATGTCACAAAGAAAAACAGTGACGTTTTAAATCCCATTACCTGATGGTCTTCTACTGTCTACAGAGCCGGCATTGGCTGAAGAAAAAAAAGATAATAATTCAAAAATAAAACTCCTGTAGCAATCACAATCTCATAACTAGCAGGAGAGAATTGAATCTTCTTTGGCAATCGAATCTGAGGTAATGTTTATTGGCTTACCAGAGCAGTATAGCTGTCGAAATAGAAAAGGAAATGGCGGCTAGCATTTACCCAGTTCTGATAAATGTCACGTATGTTGTTTGTATGACAATAGGACGTTAACGCCGAAAGTTCCTTAGGGTTCCGTAACCAAAGCGTGCCCACTGGATCCTATTCTTAAGTCCGTTTGCCTGTACTACCTTTTTAGGGGCTGGTAAATAAAGCCAATGTAATCTATTGTAAGAAAAGAGGCCGCAAAAATAGCGTTGGAAATAGAAAGTAGTAACTGCAAATACACCTCGACACGAAAAGGGCCTTTAAGTCTTCAAGGGTATATTTATTTATTTATTTGGCTCACAAAACAAGTCACAGTCGAAATTGGAACAGAGTATCGATACAGTTATATAGTTTAGATCTAGATTGTAACTCCTAACTATGTGTGCACATATTAATATTGATACCGTTGCATTTGAAACAATTGTATTTTTTTGAATACACAGACTACACTCAAACCTTACGCGCTAACGTTACGGCGTAGGTATAGGAAAGTCATTACAAAGTAAAAAAATACAAACGCACTAAATACTCAATCTACAAAAAATAATTTAAAGCATTAACTAAATACTAAAAACACTTACATGTGACTTTCATATGTTCCTTGCCAGTCTTCTCTAGTTCCAACTTGTGCAATTTGAAGAGAATAGGCGACGGCGTCACCAAAAAGTCCCTCAAACAGTATATCGAGGTGTTCGCTATCGTAGGGAACTTCGTTGCTAGCTTACCTAGCCCCTGGAAAAAATATAGTCGATTTAACGCTTTGTTGCCTCTTTATGAAAATCTTAGCTAGAAAGTCTATGTACATTCAACATTTTGCAAAAAAAAAAACTGGTGACCCAAGTAAATTTTTTGGTGACCCCGGAGAGAAACTGGACGCTGTTACGTAATAATGTACACAACTATTTTGCAATAAAGTGTCAACCCTCAGTGTGATTATTCTGGGTTGACCTTTATTTGCTAATTAATTGTGGGATGACCCATTTTTGCGTAACAACATCCTACTAAATTTTTATATATTCTAAATTGTTAGATTTGAGGATATCTTTAAGCACACAATTTGAAAATATGTAAATAATTAATGGAAATAAATAAATATATTACATTCTAATCTAATATGGTTCGCTTTAAAATTTAAATAAATGAACTAAAGAAGAGTTTATTAAAATTGAAACAAAGCTTTTTAACCTTTTTATCATAATGGATTGTTGATAGCTTTGATCATTTTGAGAATATTAAAGGTCTGTAATAACTCAACCAGAAATCCCACTATTTTTTCTTGCGCAATGCGTGATAACAATGCGGATTTCATGCTTTAAGGCAAGTGTAAAGTTTGATATTGTATGAAACTATCGCGTCAGTGTTGTTTAATATTCAATTGACCGTTTTGCTTCAACTTCATCAATCAACTTTTCTTTGTAACTTGTTGCCTTGGTGACGTCTCTTGGGTCACTCTAAACCATGATTTTAAAGTATATAAAACCCACAAAACATCAGTTTTAGTGGCAATTACAAGGCTATTTTTATGGGTTTTCTTTCAAGCATAAGAATAAACATTTTTATATTCAATTAAAATGTTCATTTAGGTTACTCATTTCTAGCATCTTTACTTGTAAATACTAAACCATTGTTTTAAGCCACTCTATCACTGTAATCTCCTGGCTTACGGGACAGTTTAACCACAACATAAGGTTGATCTACCTAGATGACTGTGGAGCCTGTGGGTTGTGGGAACACAGCGCGAAAGTTGAATTTTGGAAACTACGTTTGGTTGTGAATTTAACGTTGTTTTTGCAAAGTGGTTCGAAGGTTTTTCCTTATTTCTTCCTACTACTTACTTCAAGACAGACCATCAGCAACGGCATGTGGGCTAAAATCAACTTATGGTTGTGATTTGAGTTTATTTTCTCGGTCAGTCGGCCGCAGAGCGAGTCGGCGCCTAAAAAAATAACAAAAGATAAAGGAAACAATACCGAATATAATAACAACTCATGTTAGTAGTGAAGTAATGATCAAACAAAGTTAAGTATCATCGCTATTATAACTGTTATGGGACTTTCGAGCCAAAATAACGGGCATGTTGTAACTCATTTCATTGAACGTGTTGTTTCATCGGATTTCAAGTTATCGACAGCTAATTTCTTCTGAAACCTTATTGTTTTTAGGTTATCTTAAGCATGGATAACGTAGGTTAGGTTAGGTTAGGTTACACCTGTGACCACCAAATAATTATAAAACCTTCACGTGGAAATGCTTGTCAATTAAATGAAAATTCGGCGAAGTAAAACATAGATTCAAGGATTTCTTTTAGTCGAATGTTACTCGATATTTTAGCTCGTGAATATATTATTGGATTCCTTTGAATTTTCATATATACAGGTGTTTCATAAGCGGAAAAACCGACAGATACGGAGACTTCGTTTTATATTATTTAGAGATGATGAGTTTATTTGGATGGCGTTTCTTCTCAACAGTCTTCCCTTCGTGGAAAGCGCTGGTAGACATATGAAAGTGCCTACTTACCGAATAAATATATTAATTTTAATTATCACATTAACTGTTTTTACAGATGCCAAGTCAAATAATAATGACGAAAGGAATAGGGAAATGTGTTTTATAAGCGTAAAACAGACGGATAAAAATAAACACTTCGCTTCATAATATTAAGAGATGATGAGATAATAAAAAACTATTTGATGTCAAAGAACTATGACTAATAAAATTACTTGTCGCTAACCAAAATCCATGGGATCTCTAGTCTATTTCAATACATAATTAAACATTCGTTTTGATGACATGTAGGACAAAATTAGTATTAAAACTCGGATTTTAGTCACGTTTCAAGGTACCAATCTAATTTGAATGGTTGAATCATGCAAGGTATCTTGGGTCACGGGGTCACGGGGTCACTCTCACCCTCGAATACCTATTAATATGGTTAAAGCGTTTATAAGAGCCGGCACGTCAAAGTCCTCATCAACTGGAAATTATAAAATAAATATAAAGATAAATAATATTAAAAACAAATACACATATATATTTTTTTATATAAAAATCAATATCAATAACAATAGTCAGTAATAGCTTCCCAATCCGTATAAACATCTTTATTACGCTGTTGGCGAACCTGTGGCGTGTATACGTACATATGTACATTCGTATTTTTTTAAGGTTCTATGCCCAATGCGTGTCAAATGCGTGCTTTTCGTTATGGCAAATCCACGTAAAGAATACAATTCTATTGTGTGCGTAATCGCAAAACGCGATAATGACCACGTTATAAAAAGTCGAAAGATCAAATTATTGGATAGTACAGTCGACTGCAAAAAGATGTATCCACTTTTTCACCATTATAAAGAGTGATTATTATGAATACAAATCGGTAGTAAAACTAAAATTAGGAATAAGAATTTTATGTGAGGTCCATATTGGATACGGATACGTTCGTTAAAAAGTGTTCCTATAAAACAATTCATTTATTTAGTAAATTGGTCACATGGAGGCTAGAGGGGATACAATAATAGGTACTTGTTTAGTTGCCTACCAGTCTCATCCCCGATGGCCCACACGAGCAGGTCAACGCAGGCCGAGTTGGCCATCACGTTGACTTTGAACTTGTTCACGGTGGCGTAGTTGCTCTCTCGGTCCTCCTTTTCTGACGCGTCGTGGTGCCGGCTCTGAAGCTCCGTCTGCCCGCTCAGAAATAGGCATTTTACGAATTCCTGGAATCAAATAAAATCGATATTGGTTAGATAACGATTTAAGATATAGAACTTTTGAAATGAACAAAGAAATAAATCCAAACAACTCGATGTCTTTAGTACCCTTTATTTTTATATCCTTGCCTGGATTTTTTTACGCTTTTTTCGCAAATTCTCTGACCCGGATTCTTCTTAAATTTATAGATACGTAGCTTTAGGTTATGCTAGAAATGCACCCAAAATACACGCTAAAAACGCGTCACGGGGAAAATATAACAATGATAGAAAGAAATAAAAAATAGTTTAGAGCACTACACAAAATTATTAATTCGAGAAAAAAGCAAATGTAATCTGCTACTAAGAAATAACGATATTGGGAAATGTAGCACATTATAACAATAACAATACAGGATATAACAATTCCTCGCCCAGCTAAACGGCCCGTTTCAGCTGATGTCGAATGATTTACCTATACTTACTTGTACATCTTTGGTGAATGGTCCAGGCAGATCTTTTTGGTTCTGTAGTAGCTCTCTTAGAAGAGTTACCATCACCAAATTCAGAGTTTCAGAGAAAGACTTGTACGGGAAAACCTGAAATTAGATAGCTAATGAAAATGCACAAAAGTCTCGTGTGCCATTTTGTTATTTAAAATCAGGAGAAAGGGATATTAAAGATATATAATAACGATAGATATCATAACGGGCTATTCATAAATAATGCCGAGTTTTTTCATGCATATTATTATAGTCAGCCAGGGAGAAAAGGCTTTGTGAAAGACAAACTTATGGAAATGGGAGGATTTGTTTTTAAGTTTTATGCTGAGTTCTTGCTCGCTTTCGTCCAAATTATTGCTTACGGCTTGCATATTATTAATAAAAATACAGATTTGTTTAACTTATAACAATATTTTACAAAAAAAAACAACCTTTCCTCTTCATAATAGCATAGCGAAATACAATTGACATCTCAATGACAAATAATATGACAGGGCAACTACGCAATACGAATAATAAATAATAAACGAACATCACAAATCACAATACCTGTATTTGCCCAGAAGCATATATATCTTCAGCCTCTTCATCCAAAAACGATAACAAGTCCTTCGTCAATATCCTTTTAGCCAAAGACAATATAGACTGCAGATACGTAACAATAAATTGCACGTTGTTCCGTCTCTCAGGGGACTCGGAAAACCTCATGTAAGGGAACTGGTTGAAGCTCGAGCCGAACTTGTTGAAGAAATACGTTGTCGGGTCGTAGGGTACCGAATGGTACGTGTGTAAAGAGCCTCTCTTAGCTCCGTCTACAGTATCGTTCCCGTTCTCTATGATGTGTTCGACAGGGTTTAAATTGCCGGATAGAGATCGAGGTATGATAGGTCGGAATTGGTTGAATTTACGCTTTTTATCTAGGGTGGAATATTCAAAGTTGGGTTCGGGTTCTTTGTTTTTTACTGGGCTAGGTGGTTGGGGGAATAGGCGGCAGAGAAGCGGTGGGTCTACGGTGGCGTAGCGACCCATCGATCGCGCTATGCCTATGAGCACCGGGATCGTACTCCTGCACATCTGCAGCTTCGAAACTGTGGTGCTGTAGTCTCTGCTGTCGTGGCATTTCAGGATGACGTTGGTCACGTTCGTCATGAGGTCTATCTGGGCCGTGATGATTTCCTCGCGCATCGAGGGCTGTTTTGAGGCAACGTCAGAGAGCAGCGTGTTGAGGCAGAAGCTAAATTTTTCAGACATTGGTATACCTAAAAAAACATTTCTGTCAAAAAACAACTTTTACGACGCCTGCATTTTTTTGCACAGTCGTCAGATTATGTGAATAATTTAAGAGGCCACATATGCTGCCACGCCGACACAAGAACCAAAAGGGATGGCATTATGTGCGCGCGAAGAACCTGTGATGGAGATAGTTTGCGCGCGCGTTGATATCAGCGTCAAATTCAAATAATTGTTGTTTACTTTAAAACTACAACACTGATAAAAAAAATGGTTTACCAGAATTAAGAAGTTACAAGTACTCAACTTTTGAATACAAAATCATCGTTATAGATCGTAGGGTTACGATTATTCGACCAAAAACTTGAGTAAAAAGGTGTCGTTTGTAAAATAAACCTATCGAGGAGTTTGTTTCTTATAGTATTTTTACATTTAACAGTCTCACGGAAAAATGCGCATGTTTCATATATCTAAAGAACAGACACAACACAGGCATTATGTTTATTTCAATCTAGATCGCGGACCACTACCGAATTTACCATATGTGGCCTCTTCAAGAGTTAAAATAGGGTGTTTTAAAGACACACTCATACAGGTCAATTTTCACCAATAATTGCCCGTCAACAGTAGTCTCTTATTTCGTGTAATAGAATGAGACGTCTGTACTAATGACGGGCAGTCATTGCCCAAAAAATTGCCCGTGTAACTGCACCTTAAGTTTTTTTCATCAGTTCTTTCTTAGACACCACGATATTGAATCGTCATTGGGTTTTCATATGCATTCCGCACAATACAAGGTTAAGTCAATGTACATTCAAATAATACAGAGCAGCTTGAATGTCATCCGAAACATACACATCTGAACAAATTTATAAACATAAGATAAACGAGGGGGGAACGTGTTTAACATTTTACACACATATCAACGAGAGCCGTAAAATGGGTCATACTTCTTAAATGACAGAAAAAAATGTTGTTGAAACTGATCATGTTATATTTAGTGATGGTTGGCATTGTGAGTATTAACCATATAAATAAAATTAAAGTTTTTTTTAATCATCAGTTGTATACCAATCTAAGGTCTACATCAAGTCCTGCAGAGATTGTGTCGCCTTCTGACTCCATCATGGTTAAAAAAATTACAAAGTGAATTTTGATCCAGCTCCTTTTATTACAAT
This sequence comes from Acleris holmiana, assembly GCA_949316455.1. Classification (NCBI taxonomy): domain Eukaryota; kingdom Metazoa; phylum Arthropoda; class Insecta; order Lepidoptera; family Tortricidae; genus Acleris; species Acleris holmiana. Next base: position 15,167,038 of record OX438783.1, read on the forward strand.
AGGCGACAGTATGGTGTCAGAGAGCTAATCTGATGATCAACAGGTTCTCCGTTGTGTTCCACTTGATGATAAACCACCAAGTTTGGACATAATAGATTGGTATCAGGCAGATGATGACTATGAAGAAAAAGTATGTGACTAAGTAATGAGATGTGTGACAGAAATGTATTATTCCAGATGATATTACTTGACGTCATAGATACAATAGACAAAACGATCGCCATCGAGTGTCGTCTCCTGAAGACCATGAATGATGTAAGAGGATTCTAAGGTCTTGGTGTGCGAAGAAAACATCTCAGCCTATTATTAAGGCCAAGACACTGTTTTAAGGTAATCTATTATCGTTTAATATTAATAGTATCTAACACACTTTATTATTACCAGTTAAATTAACTTAACCAGTGTTGTTAGATGTCATTAGTTTTCACGTCCAACTGTTCAACTACTTCCATGAAATCGGCCTATTATTACAGAATTGTTTCAGCGGGATTTTTACTGTATATTATTTCAGAGTTCCCAGATTCAATAATGAGTGTGTAGTGAAGTTATTGAATATGCATAAATCCCAGAAACCGGAATCTGTCTAAGCTTCAAATGCTACAAAACCTAACCCTTTTATGTAAAGTAAGAGACTTACGGTCACGATTCTTGGTCTGGCACACCGCCTCCTCAAACTGAGCATTGGTGAGACTCTTTAGGACCTTCAGGAAGTAAGGAAGAAGCTTATCCTGGTGCTGCAGGCCACTCTGAAGGTAGTACATGCCTAGGGCTATGCATGCCTCCTGGCTGCGAGATGTGACGACGAGCGACGAGCTCGCTTGTGGGCACAGCATGAAGAGTGTATTTACCTGCAAAGGAAAAATAACCATTGTAATAACTTGTCATTAATTGATGACCAAACTTATTGTTGAAACTTCAAGAAGAAAAGCATTATTTTCGAGTCACTATGGAAAAATTTGGTGTAAACATAATTTTGAGTAACATTTTTTTTATTAATGCTTGTGTAATAAATAAAATGACAAAATAAAAATTGCCAAAAGCAATGTTACCCAGGGGACAAACCGAAATTGTTTTTTCCAATTGAAGGGCAATACTACAAGGTAACCATTGATTGAGAACATTTAAAAAGAAAACTAACTGTCTACCACGTTATTTAATTTACTGTTTTATGTATGTAATAAAAATATGAAGGTAACATGAAATTCAAGACACCTAAATGTTGGTTAGTGGTTTTTATCATCACTGCAAGAAATAACATATCTCAAATAAACTACTTCGCTACTTAAAGTTACAGGAGTGAAAACTGCAATCTATTTCTGAAATGTTAAAGGTTATGAGAAAGATATAAATAAATAAATAAAATAAATAAATATCAGGGGACAATCTCACACAAATTGACCTAGTCCCAAACTAAGCTCTAGGCTTGTACTATGGGTACTAGACAACGATAAACATACTTATATAGAGAAATAAATACTTAAATACATAGAAAACATCCAAGACTCAGGAACAAATATTCGTATATATATGCATTTAAAGTTAGTATAACCTCGATAACTCTTGGGTACAGTCCCCAGCAATAATAAATTATCTGACAATGAACTTTTAAATATCTTAAGGCATAAGTGTGTGTCAGATATTTTTACAATGCCAAATAATCTTTATAATAAGTATGTTTTATAACTAACTTTTATTTTTCAAATATGGATCCTTCGTTCTTTATTTGTTTAAAAGTCATTTAACCTAGGTGCCAAGTTCTCTGTCCTATTGTATAAATATTTGCTTGGTTGCTGGATACAAGTGAAATAACTATATACAACGGGTTACTCTCAAAATTCCCTTTTCGCCAAATGACAATATAGCTCAAACGTCTGGATTGTATAATGTCTTTGTTGCTATATAGACATGAACGCTAAATGTATCTTTAGCAAAACGTCTGGATCTTAGAATGTTACAATTAAAAATACACTAATAGCGAAACGTCTTTATCTTAGAAATGTCTTTATTACTTAATAGACATAAAAGCTGAATGGCCCGGTAGCGAAACGTTTGTATCTCAAAATGTCTTAATTACTTAATAGATTTCAACGCCAAATAGCTCGTTCGCAAAACGTCTGGATCTTTAAATGTTAACTGTTGATATGTAGTTTCAAACTCCTTTCCACACAATCAATTATTATCTATTATTTAAATCCTGGCACTCGTTCTGTGGTCATGACAGTCAACTAATTTTGCTTTCGACGAATGAAATATTCAAATTATATGGACTATTTTAATTTCCAGACGTTTTGCTAATAATTCCTTCTATGTTCATGTCAATCAACTATTTTTACTTTCAGTTAATTAGGTATTCTAATCACACAGACTATTTATATTTCCAAACGTTTGGCTACTTGTTTATTTCAATTCTGTGACGTCCTGCTAAATTGACACTTTGCTGACTGAGTATTCTACTTTCATGGCATTTAGCTGAATTGACTCTTTGCTGAGTGTGTATTTTTCTCTTATGTCATCTAGCTGAAATGGTCCTTTGGCGAAAAGGGAATTTTGAGAGTAACCCTATACAACGTGTTACAAAATAATCCGTAAAAAATAAATTACGAAAGTAGTGTCAACCCTAGTGTACTGTATACCTAAGATACTGAACTGACATTATTTAATAAGGGTTGGCACTACTTTTGTAATTTCTTTTTTATGGATTATTTTGTAACACGTTGTATAACTAAAACAATGTATGTAAACTGAACTCTTAAAAATAAATATATAACTGAATGAAATTTGAATATAAAATTGCGGCAACTGTTTTATTAGCCCAAGAATTTATTTTACATCAGACACACCTGACTGCAGCCTCCAATAATATTGAATCATGGCAGTATGACAGATAGATATAGCACATATATTATATACAGCCAGTAGTAGTGCTAGACTTAAGGTGTTTGCTGGAACCTCTTCTACGATACGCTAGCCTAGTTGGTAGTGACCCTGACTATAAAGCTAGGGGTCCTGGGTTCAAAACCTGGTAAGGGCAGATATTTGTGTGATGAGCATGAGTATTTATTCCTGAGTCTTTGATGTATATATTTCTCTATATAAGTAGGTTTATTGTTGTCTAGTACCCATAGTACAAGCCTAGAGCTTAGTTTTGGGACTTTGTCAATTTGTGTGACATTGTCCTGTGTGATATTTATTTTATATTTAACATAGCCCATGAATTTAATCTGGCCCTCCAAGTTCCCTTCTAAAGTGGGAGTGTTTGGTGTTCGGAAAATAGATTTTAACAGCATTTTCGACTGGATAGATACATAGATAATACTGCTAAAGTAGCTGTAGTCATTGAGTTTCTAAGAATTAATGAGATGAACAAATAACAATTTGGGCTTGCCTATAAATGTTTGCCCACCCCTATAGATTATTTAAAATATCATTTCAATGGCATTGTAGTTAGTATAACCCTGTAAGAGCCAAAATGATATCATAACAAAGTCATTACTTATACGGGAGAATACAAAGGGTAGACGTGAATGGAGTACGATCACCTGGGTCATTGGTCTCAATGGGCGTACCACAGGGCTCAATATTGGGTCCATTTTTATTCCTCATCTACATAAATGACTTACCTTACCTTATAAAGGATAACCATGATATAGTCTTGTTTGCTGATGATACGTCACTTGTGTTCAAAGTTAAACGACAACAGCAGTTTAATGTCGATGTAAACAATGCTATATCAAAAGTAGTCGATTGGTTTAGTGTTAATAATTTATTACTGAATGAAAAAAAGACGAAATGTATAAAGTTCATGACTACTAATGTGAAAAATAGTCAAACTACTGTAACTATTAAAAATGACAAACTAGACCTAGTTAATGATACAGTGTTTCTTGGTATAACGTTAGACTCCAAGCTCCAATGGGGTCCTCATCTTGCTGGATTGGCGGGTAGACTCAGTTCAGCAGTTTTTGCAGTTAATAAGATTCGGCAATTAATAGACTTAGATACCGCTCGATTAGTTTATTTTAGTTACTTCCATAGTATTATGTCATATGGTATTTTACTGTGGGGTAGTGCTGCTGATGTAAATAGCATCTTTGTTCTGCAGAAGAGGGCTATTCGTGCTGTCTACAAGATGGGCCAGAGAGACTCGCTTAGAGATAAGTTTAAAGAAATTAATATATTGACCATGCACAGTCAATACATTTATGAAAACATTATTTATGTTCATAAAAACATCGCTAAATTTAGAAAGAACTGTGACATACATAATGTTAATACCAGAAATAAATATAAGCTCGCAGTGCCCTTCACGCGGCTCCATAAAATAAAAAACTCTTTTATGGGTAATTGTATTAGGTTCTATAATAAGCTCCCAAGTAATGTTACTGAACTATCAGTAAATAAATTTAAGAGTTACGTTAAGCGTAAACTAATTTCTAAAGCATATTATAGTATTAAAGACTATATTAATGATAACAATGCTTGGGACTGAATTGCTTGTAATAAAATGTTTAGTCCTTACGACAAAAGGTTGCGAACGTCGAAAAAAAAAAAAAAGACATCCGACAGAGTTTCTTACAGGTTCTTCTCTGATCGGTCGCGATTTGAACCTGCAGTCAATTTAGGCTAAGTCGCTACTATGACGTTTCAAAAGAGTTTATTATTTGTAAACCTACTTGAATAAAGATTATTCTGATTCTGATTCTGATTAAGTAGGAAATCAATACACGCATAGCCTTCATCCAGCTTCCAAAAAGAAACAGCTAAATTTACAGGGCGGTTACCGATTAAAGGCTTCTTAGAGACACGCGTAAATGTATGGTCTAAGTATGAAGGTCTCGCTAAAATATGATTTCGAAATCCTTATTACGTTAAGCATTATATCCACTTACTTTTTCCCATGGTGTCGGGTTTATGTTCGACAAACACCTAGCCAAATGCTGCACGGTCTGCTTGAAGAATTCGTGTTCGTCCAATGACATTGTTTATTTTGTTTGAATGCAAAACATTTTCATGAAAATATCGGATTAGTCAGAATTTTGTGTCCCCATCGATATGGAATGGGATGACATTGACAACTAAGTCTAGTGTTGCTATGTGAATTACAAATGTAGAGATTTGCAAAAAGCATCAAAAATGAAGATTGACTTTGTTTTGAAACTAAATTGAATCAGCAGGAAATATAATTGCTTTAATTTTATATATTTAAATTATTTAAAAAAAAGATTTTGACGGGCGTACTTATTTGCCTACGATCTGTCGTAATTAAATACTTACTAACATAAAAGATGGCGCTAGTATACACAATTCTACTCAAACTACTGAAATACACGTCTTATTACAACGGGAAGAAACTTTAGCTAAGGTCGCTTAGCGTTAAGTGGTAAAACTCGATCGTATCGTTAATCAACTCTGTCACCTTAACCTAAAGCATTATTTACTAAGAAATTGATTAAATTAATTTATGTTGTACGTTGATGATATTGCTAATTACAACATGAATCTTTCTAGTAAATAATGCTTTAGGTTTAGGTGACAGAGTTCAAATTAGATTAACTATGGAATTGTTTTTTAAATAATAAAAATCTCGGAAATTATGCTTTATTGGAGTTCATGTTATACCACATTATATACTCCAAATAGGCTCTAGAATCGATGGTTAAAATTTGGCGGGTTACTCGTTCCCACCCTGTATAATATGCTATTTATCATTATTTTTATGACGTAGAACTGCAGCTAAGTATGTCACTAATATCATAAATGATTAAAAAACAGATTGTACCACAAGGAGTAGGGGTCCTATGGCCACCCTTAGTCTCCATCATCAGACCAGCTCGATGATACCACATTATTGTATTGTCATCAGAAATAAAGGCGTATGCAAATTTTCAGCTTCATTGGAAACCGGGATGTGGGTCAAATTTAACTTGCAAGATTTGACCCTTACATACTCGTACTCGTACATGCATACATACATACAGAGCAAGTTAAATAAAAGCTTGTAAAATAACGTTGAGTTGTTTCTTATATTAAACCCATACCCACCTGAGACGTCAAAACAGAAATAATATTAAGTGTAAAGCTACTCCATTTGTACTCTGTTCGCGATGAGATTGACACTTCGCTAGTAGGTAGAAGCTTCATAAGGTAAAAAACGAGCATCTAGTCAAAGCCACATAAGATGATAAATTGTTTTAAGCAAAATTAAGCATTGCGTTACCAACATACCATTTAAATTAGAATGTTTTATTTTGACAATGATTTTATACAAGTATGAAGTTTGTATAGGTCGCCCCCCTAGGAAGCTTTTCGAAGAAGAATTCCTTGTATGGGACCCGGCGTCTATTGGTTAGAAATTAGAATGTCGATGCAAATAATAACGTAGGTACCTAATAACCGACGTGCATGCATGACTCGATGTATGAATGTGGAAGAAGCGAAAGAGCTTTGTCAGGATCGTAGCAGGAGGAAAGAAGTGGTCTCTGCCTACCCCTCTGGGAATGCAATCAACTGACCCTTCAATGGATTAAGGGTCACAGTGGATCCCGAGGTAACGATGCCGCGGACCAACTTGCCCGCCGAGGATCGGATATGGTAGCCATAGGACCCGAACCGATCATTCTAACACCCTTTAGCAAGGTTCGATCCCTGCTGCTCAATCGTACCAAGAGATTGCACACTAAATATTGGGTGAGTCATGATAAGTGTAGACAGGCGAGAGAAGCACTGCCTACTATTAACAGTCGACTCTCCAAGGCACTCCTCCGTCTTAGCAAATCTCGACTGAGAACGGTGACTAGTGTCCTAACTGGCCATGGACCATTTAACAAACATCTCTTTAACTTAGGTGTCACAGACAGTCCTCTGTGCCGAGCGTGCATGGAGACAGAGGAAACAGCCGCTCACGTCGTGCTACATTGCACCGGGGTGGCGCAGTACAGGGCTAAACACCTCAGTTTGGTAAGGTGTCTCCCCGAGGTAACCACAGACATCAAAGGTTTGGTGAGTTTCCTCGAGGAGTTGGGATGGCTCGATTAAACACAGAAATCCCACCCACACGCAAAATAGGCGCTAGACGTCGAGTTGCGGAAACCAGCCCGCCTTTAAAATACAAAATACAAATACCCCTCTGGGAAACAGGCGTGATTTATGTATGTATGTATGTACCTAATTAATTATTATTTGACCGAGTTTGATAACTATTTATCTATGTGGGACCCGCTGTTATCCTTTCTGTTTTGGTCATATGTATGTATGTAAACTCATTATTGCACAAACAAAAGATGACAAAGTAAAAAACGAAACAGAATCACAAAAGGTACGTACAACGGCGAACTTATCCCTTTAAGAAATCTCTTCCAGTTAACCTTTGAGCGATATAATTATTTTTTTATGTTAAGGAGAAAACACACGAGCACTCAGGCCACCAATACAATACACAATACAAAACACTTTATTGTCCACCAAACAAAAACATTACACAGAATTTTCACAATTTAGAAGACCCAGGTAAACAACAGGCGGTCTTATCGCTGATTAGCGATCTCTTCCAGACAACCTTAGAAGGGATAAGGTGCAAGTTAAAACAATTTACACGGTAGGTGGTGCAGACCAATTTCGAACAATTACAAGGAACTATGCTAGCTATAAAATACAATATACCTATAAATACACGCTTACCAAACTAATAAATAGATAATCAAATATATATTAATACAAACTAATACATTATAATGACTTACATGAATAAATAGATAGTAATAAATAAATACATACATAAATGTCAATACATCCACATCAAGGAAAAAAAAACAGCCTTACCTTACCTGCCAGCTCCACCAGCTCCAGCTCCAGCTTACCTGTTGGTAAGTGAAATCTGAGACCCATAGACATTTGAATTCTCAAGATTATAATCCTAAGACCTCAAATGCGCTGCCAACCCTAAGATGGAATGCCTCTATGCTAGTAATTTCACCGGTTGTCTTATCCCCACACCGCGATTGAGAGAGAAATAAAACAGCGGATGGTTAAATTTCTAGTTATGGCTTTTGACGTAGAGACATCGTCGTGTTGTTCGCCTACACTCATTATTTTTAGTTTAATGTTATTAGCCTTACATTTGTAATGATTTTATTTGTTCTAGCTTTAATAATTATAATTTATTACTTTATTAAGTACTTGTAATGTAACTTACTTTTAAGTATTACTATACTTAATGTTTGAAAAACTGACCTTCTGCTGGAGTTTCTTGGCGCTTCTTCTCCGCAATGATGGTCTTATCTGAAGCGCTAGTAAATTCACTTCATATCACCGACGTGTAAAAGAGCCGATATGGTGATTTTTGATTTAAACGTACAACAATTAAAGATACAGAAGATACAGAATAATATATATCAAATAGGTACGTATTAAACATATACATGTAATAAATAAAAAATCATATACTAGTATAATTCTAATTAAATAAATCACAAAATAAACAAATAATTAAATAAAATATAAGTATCAAAAGAAGAAAGGACATACAGTCATAATCATAAATCAGTATCAAGAGTCAAGCCAGTCCTTCCTCAGCCTAGATTTTTACCTTTTCAACGCTATGTCAAATACAAA
>OX438783.1:15175847-15243847 GCA_949316455.1 Acleris holmiana
ACGTAAGTAAAAACCAACATGGCCGCTACTGCGCAGGTAGGTAGTTTCGACTGTACTCCCAGGCGAAAGCGACGCGTGCGCGGGGTGGCGGAGCGGAGGTGAGAAGCTAAAATCGACTTCTGCGCAGTTTTTACTTACCTACATGCCGCGCATTATAATTTTTTTGCAAGTTGAATTGACACAGACTTTAGTCCAAGTTTATAATATTCAGGTATAAGCGGTCTCGTCCTCAATTCGTAGCACGCAGGGCTAATTAATGTAATCAATTTAAAATCATTAGAATGATTTATTGATTGCAATAATTAACCTTCGACAGGGTTAATTTTCATGACAGTCTCGATTATTTGCATATTTTGATGAGGCCAAGGACAGGACGCAAAATAACCTTTTTACTTAGCCCTAACCGCAAACTAGTTTATCCAAAACCGGGCAAGCGCACGTCGGACCATGGTTAGTGTAGGGTTCCGAAGCCTTAAGTAGGTACTACAAACATGATAAACAACAAGTAAGAACTAATTTTCTATTTAAAGTCATTTGGTGGTGGTCTTAAAAGATTTTAGTAGGTATACACACTGTAATCGGCGTAATCGCCTGTATCTCAAAACTAAGGATGACTAATAAGTCGTGATAGTTTTTCTTTTAAATTGGTTATATTTATGCGCTTTCACTGAAGACATTTTACACAATTTTAGTATTTGTAGTTTAGGCTGTAGGGGGGACATTTGAGTCTAACAAAAATTATCGGTTTAAAGATTAATATTTCATAAAAGCATCCCCTATCAAAAAAATGTTTTCACCAAACCGCCATATTTTTGAAATGCCTATCCAATGACCCCACGTTAATTGTAAGGGAAGTACACTAAAAAAAAATACAAGATTATATTATATTTCACCACTTTGCTGGCGTGACTAATATGTATATTAATGCCAAATAACAGCTTCCTAGTACAATGAGTCTCTGAGCTAGGCTGCGGACGGACGGACGGACATGGCGAAACTATAAAGGTTCCTAGTTTGACTACGGAACCCTAAAAAACCGGACAACAGCATGTCTGGCCATGCTCAGTGTAGGGTTCCATTCCATACCGTTACTGCAGACAAAAAAACGATCCCGAAAAACCACAAGTATAAACTAATTTTGTACATAAAATTATTTGGTGCTGTTTTAGATGATTTCTCGCAGGTAAATAAACACTTTAGTCACCTGCATCTTTTTGACGACACGCTAGCCTAGTTGGGAGTGACCCTGCCTTCGAAGCAAGGGGTCCTGGGTTCAAATCCCGGTAGGGGCAGATATTTGTATGATGAGCACGAGTATTTGTTCCTGAGTCTTGGATGTTTTCTATGTATTTAAGTATATATTTCTCTATATAAGTAAGTTTATCGTTGTCTAGTAGCCATAGTACAAGCCTAGAGCTTAGTTTGGGACTAGGTGTGTCATTTTTCTGTGATTATTTATTTATTTATCTCAAGAAACAATCAAGTCAATTCAGTGTGGTGATAGTTTTCCTTTTAAATTCGTTGAAAGTAGTTTAATTTACGATATATTCCAGATTTTTAGTATTTGTAGGCTTGAATTCCTGACATGCTAGGAAAAAATCAGACGTATGGCAACCCTAGCTGTAGTGGGGACTGGGGACACGTAATTAGCGAAAATAGCAATTTTAGAGTTCAATTTATCCTAAACAGTCCCCCGAATCTAAAAATTGAGACATTATATACACTATAGGTAAGTACGACAAAGTAATTGTACTCTTGCGGTTTTTTTATTTACGGGAGTACCAATTTTTTTTAAAGTCGGTATTTATTTCATTATCGACCCAGTAGTGTGCCGTATAAATATTTATATTAATTACTTCGAATCCTAAAAACAAGCATCTAATGTGTAAAGTCATTTTTAGGGTTCCGCAGCTCAAAAAGCGGAACCCTTACAGGATCACTTCGTTGTCCTTCCGTCCGTCCGTCCGTCTGTCAAGACCTTTTTTCTCAGGAACGCGTGGAGGTATCAAGCTGAAATTTATATCAAATACTCAGGTTTACTGTCCCTTGAAGCTGCGAAAAAATTAAACTTCTAAGCCAACGCAATCAAAAGATACAGCCGTTTATGCCGCTAATTTCCACAAATTTTCGAAACTCGCAAGGGAATCAAAACCTAAAGGGTACCTCCAGTCGATCTAGAATCTTGAAATTTGGTACGAAGCAACGTCCTATAGCACAGATAAAGGAAAAATTGCGAAATCCGTAAATTTTTAGCTACATCACAAAAAAAAACATTTTACGATTGCAAACTTTTATGCAATTGGTAAACTAATCGCGACCTATGTCGATGTCTGGAGACAACAGTTTTTCAACGGCAAAGTTTAGTTCGTCCCTCAATACAATTTTACATTCTTGAAAGTTGGTACGGAACGGAACCCTCGGTGCGCGAGTCCGACTCGCACTTGACCGGCTTTTTTAACGACGCCATATTTTTCTAATTAAATTGTCCACTGATGCTCTTGACGGAAATTATAAACGATATGCGAGTGATAAATCTTTAAATAAATACGATAATTTACTATCAGTTGTTATAAGTTGCGCAATAAAGATCAGTAGAAGGGTTAAGTACTCAATGTTTTTAATCACGCCCCACGTCAATACCTGATAGTCCCGATACACATACCTATGTGACAAAAAACCGGCCAAGTGCGAGTCGGACTCGCGCACGAAAGGTTCTGAACCATTATCTTTACAACATAAGACATACATAACATCACGCCTTCATTCCCAGAGTGGGGTAGGCAGAGCTACAGAAACACCAACAACTCTAAAACAGCTTGTTAATAATTCTGTAACCACATTTTGCACAATCAGGCCAAGAAGTTTACTAGTGTATTAGTGACAGGTTGCAAGCCCATCGCCTAACAGTACTACTTACAAGCCCTTATTCCCTTAGTCGCCTCTTACGACATCCACGGGAAGACATGGAGTGGCACTATTCTAACCCGGCAACCACACGGGCTAAACACAAGGCAACATAAGACAATTATATTATAACCCTTTTTTATTTATTTTTACCTATCCCAGTGTCTGTCTGTAACCACGGTGTCTGTATTAAGAGAAAAAATCACGTTCGTTGTATGGGAGGCCCTCTTTATTATATTTTTATTTTAATGTAGCTACTTATTTATTTTTAAAGCGAACGCACAACTAAATATTCTGTGAATATTTCAAGTGCCTACCTGGGCCTCTATTCAGGTGCGTTAAAACGATATCGTGTTTGACACGTTTAAGAATCGTTTATGTCACAGTCGCCATTATTGTAAATGACATAAGAGTTATCAAAACGTTGACAATACGGAAACACGTCAAATACGATATCGTTATTACCCTGTATAATCCCAGCCCAGTTCCCGTGATCGGGGTAAACTGTGCAAAACTTTAACAAAACTTGTAAAGCTGGCATAAACGACGACGCGGTGGCCTAGTTGGGAGTGACCCTGCCTCCGAAGCCAGCGGTCCTGGGTTCAAATCCCGGTAAGGGCAGATATTTGTGTGATGAGCGCGAATATTTGTTTCTGAGTCTTGGATGTTTTCTATGTATTTAAGTATTTATTTCTCTATATAAGTATGTTTATCGTTGTCTAGTACCCATAGTACAAGCCTAGAGCTTAGTTTGGGACTAGGTCAATTTGTGTGAGATTGTCCCCTGATATTTATTTATTTATGTATTATTTATAAAGGAGAACTTAAAAACAAGAAAAATGAGAATATTATTGTTAAATTAGTGTTCAATTTAACTTTAAATCAGAGTCTCAGATTTGGTATAAAGATACTAATATTTACATGGCGGTAATGTAAGTTTTGTTAAAGTTTTGCACCGTTTTCCCGATATAATATCGAGCAAAAAACGGCAAATAAACACGTTTGTTTTATGAGAGCCCCAGTTAAATATTTATTTTATTGTGTTTGTAGTACCTATTTGTTGTTACCACGGTTCATGAGATACAGACAGCGAAGTCTAGTAATAGGGTCCCGTTTTTACCCTTTGGGTACGGAATCCTAAAAAGCATTATCTGCGCAGGTGCAGCAAACATGTTTGTTGGATCAGCTGATGTTGTAAGATAATGATCTTTTGATAATCGCTACAAAAAACGATATAATTGAAGCCTTTACTCATCCATCATCGACGTCATTGGTATCCTTTTACCTTTCTTTTGCTCTAAAGTGACATACATACATACATAACATCACGCCTTCATTCCCAAAGTGGGGTAGGCAGAGCTATAGAAATACCAACAACTCTAAAGAGACTTGTTGATAATTCAGTAACCACTTTTAGCATAAGTAGGGTAAGATAATTACTAGTGTATCAGTGACAGGTTGCAAGCCCATCGTCTAACAGTACTACAAGCCTTTATTCCCTTAGTCGCCTCTTACGACATCCACGGGAAGACACGGAGTGGCACTATTCTAACCGGGAAACCACACGGGAAAGTGAATATCCTATTAATACTGTATTAGTTGAAAAGGGCATGCTTTGATGGTTTGGTCATTTGGAAAGAACGGATGAAAGAATATTGAAAAAAAGAGACATATATTATTATAGAGCGATAATGAGTGGAAGGGTTGAAAAAAAATGAGCGAACACACTTCGAGCCCCCATTTCACAAGGTTAGCAGTATCTTTTTAGAAAAAGTAGGTACTGAATTAGAGATTAACGGACTTGAGGAAATTTAACGGAAGTTAACTAGTCCTTTAACATGTTTTTATATTAACTTAATAGTTAATCCGTAACTCGAAATATACTTTGTTTTAACGATTGACGAATTATCGAGTTAACGCCCATCTATGGTCATTAGCAAACCTTTTTTTTTTTTTTGTCAGGTTGGAAAATGCGATATGCATTTCCCCCGCCGTAGTGGCGGGGGGGTATGTGGGACTCACCCCTATGTGCCCCCCCTCTCAGAGCGAGAGGGGGGAGGGGTGCTACCCACTAAAAACCACCGAAGCATTGCCCACGACGCCTTCCGGCAGCCCCAGCCGACCGCTGGGGCTACCCGCGCCAAAGGAGAGAGAGGCCGAGCACGCATGGGCTCCCTCCCAGACCGCCAAGTGGCTTTCTCCTACAGCGGGAAAGGGTCTCCAATCCCCCGCTCGCAGCCACTAAGGATTGAGGCTGGCGGCAAAACGCCTACGCCTCAACCCCCGCCGTCTTAGCATACCTGCAGTGGGGCTAGTCAAGTTGCATATACGACAATCGTTAGCGCTTATGTTTCGATTGAAAAATGTATGGAATTGACGTAAACCACCGAGATAGTCACGTGGTACTATCTCAGTGACAGCGTCAATTCCATACATTATTCAATCGAAACATTATCGCTAACGATTGTCGAATGCAACTTGACTAGCCCCACTGGGATAACTCGGGGCAAGTTCTAGGGATTTGATATCGATTAAAAAGATGTCGATGTAATTAAATACTGGTTATGACACCATGAACAAAAGTAAACAGTCTTATAAAAGGTGAGGAAATTTCAATAACCAACATAAATGAGAAATTGGCTTTGAGTCATTAAGTAATTATAAATATTTAAAGAATGCCCCGTTGACCACAGTGGTCGTTGGTAGAGCGTTTAGCAGTTTAAAGTGGATATTTTCATCTAGACGGCAATCATTAATACCATCGAATATGGAAACAATATTGAACGTATATCATGAAAACTATTTTAAAATAAACATACAAATAGGTACACGTTTTAATTTGTTTCTTTTGTAATTTAAAATGAGGAGAAAATAAGTAATATTCATTTATGTCGCATAACATTTAGAATTTGGCAGTAACATCGATATATTTTTTTGTCAATAAACATTTTGCTTCATCATTTTCGTATAGATGCCCCGAGATATCCCAGGTATGGTCATTAGGTACTGACCCTGAATGCGGAAATGCTGACCACGAATACGAGCTCGGGAGTAAAGCCGGAACTGTATGTTATCTGACGATCAACGTCGATACGATTAAACTATTCGGTGTGATTCATTGTTAAATTATTTGAATCACTACTGCTGCCACGAAGAGATTGCATGGGAACTTACAACGCGTGTCTATTCATTTATATGTCTCTGACTGACCGTGCGGTGTGTGATTGGACAAACTGTACAATATTTTGAAGAGAAAGTTCGCTTTTTGAAAAGCGCTTTTTACCCTTCGTAAACTTAATTCACCAGGGCCTCTATTCAGGTGCGTTAAAACGATATCGTGTTTGACACGTTTAAGAATCGTTTATGTCACAGTCGCCATTATTGTACATGACATAAGAGTTATCAAAACGTTGACAATACGGAAACAGGTCAAAAACGATATCGTTATTACCTTGTAGAATTCCAGCCCTGAATTGATTCACCTAGGTCCATTAAGTACACTTTTAGTAAACTTGAAACACCTTTACCACTTTTCATAAAATGTAAAAGATACAGCGACAATTAGTTCACTTTATTCACCCAAACAAAAAAAATCTTCTAACTTAACGCATCATTTCTAGGAAATGGCCGATGGTAATATGTCCCTGCAACAAGCGTAACTGGGCCTCACAATTTTATCATTTATTTGAACGTTTGATCTGCGTTGTTTCGGTGTGCGTTTGGAGTTCACCTCCTTTTTAAATGCTGAAATCAGATCTAGGAGTTCCGGTTGAACTTTTTAATCCTTTTACTCAGACTGGTATGAAAACTTTCCACATAATTGTTGGTACGGTGTCTTTCTCCATAAACAGACCATAGCATGTTTTCGTGACTCAGACAGTTTCTTTTAAAATATCGAAGAAATTCTTGCAGATGCTGGAGAGTATTGAAGTGTTCCGCGATGTATTCCCAACCTGCGACAATTTAATCGACTGGCAATAAAGCTAGATTTCTACACAAAAATTCTCAACGGTGGTTAAATATTTTCAGTGATTTTGCCTTTCTGACTAGACACTCTTGGAAATGATAATAACCACCGTTAATGGTTATTCCTGGAAAAACACTACGGAGTGCTATTATGGTCCTTTTTTTCAAAGTCACACGTATATTTAACTGGACTCCAGCCGTGAAGAAGTGAAAATTTAAAGTGTAAAGAGTTCCACTGATAAAAAGTAATTCTTACCGGTGAATAAACTTTACTTAAAAGTTTATTTAATGCGTGAACAAAGTACACTAAAAATAATTTTAATGCACCCGGGTGTTTCAAGTTTAC
This sequence comes from Acleris holmiana, assembly GCA_949316455.1. Taxonomy (NCBI): domain Eukaryota; kingdom Metazoa; phylum Arthropoda; class Insecta; order Lepidoptera; family Tortricidae; genus Acleris; species Acleris holmiana. Next base: position 15,183,064 of record OX438783.1, read on the forward strand.
TAAAAGTGTATTTAATGGACCTATGTAGGTGAATCAGTTCAGGTGAATTAAGTTTACGAAGGGAAACAAACATCTAAACTTTCACATTTTTTGGGTTCCGTAGTCAAACTAGGAATCCTTATAGTTTCGCCATGTCCGTCCGTCCGTCCGTCCGCAGCCTAGCGCGGATATGCATATTAATCACGCCAACAAAGTGGCACAATAAAATGTAAAAAAAAACTTTTTTAGGGTACTTACCTCCCCTACACGTAACGTGGGGATGTATTTTTTTTTCTCGTCTACCCTATAGTGTGGGGTGTCGTTGGATAGCTCTTTCAAAAATATTGTGGGTTTGTGTCAACAATTTTTCGATCAAGGGATTAATTTAGGAAATATTCAGCTTTAAAGAGCTAATTTTTGTTAGAGACAAGTCAATGCCCCCCCCTCCTACAGCCAAAACTACAAATACTAAAAATCTGAAAAAAAATAAATAATGAAAGAGCATATAACGAATTTTAAAGGAAAACTATCACGACTAAGACATCATTGGTTCTTGAGATACAGGCGATTAAAGTGTTTATACCTACTAAAATCATCTAAGACGGCACCAATTGACTTTAAATAGAAACTTAGTTATTACTTGTTGATTTTTATGTTTGTAGTACTTAACGGCTTCGGAACCCTACACTGAGCATGTCCCGACAAGCTCTTGCGCGGTTTTATAATATCATATAATAACTTCTTTTGTGCGCGTACTAGTCGTTTATCGGTTTCCTTCGGGAGCTATCAATTCTTTCGGGATAAAAACTAGTGCTATTCCATACTATAATCTATCTCTTTGCCGTGGTTGCCGGGTTAGAATAGTGTCACCTCATGTCTGTCGTAACGTAGGTACTCTTAAGAGGCGACTAAGAGAATAAAGGCTTGTAGTAGACCTAGGCTTGTAGTACCTGTACTGTTAGGCGATAGGCTTGCAACCTGTCAATAATACTGGTAAACATCCTGGCCTGTTTGTGCAAAATGTGGTTACAGAATTATCAACAAGTCTTTTTATAGTTTTTGGTTTCTGTTGCTCTGCCTACCCCACTCTGGGAATGAAGGCGATCTATTTCTGTGCCTAATACTCAGCCGTTCTGGTGTTATGAGTAACAAAGATCCAAGCTATCACATTTATATTATGGTATTAAAGAAAGATATTATAATAATAATAATATCTAATATCATGGGACAATGTCACACAAATTGACCTAGTCCCAAACTAAGCTCTAGGCTTGGACTATGGGTACTAGACAACGATAAACATACTTATATAGAGAAATAAATACTTAAATACATAGAAAACATCCAAGACTCAGGAACAAATATTCGTGCTCATCACACAAATATAATTATGCCCAGCTTCGAAGACAGGGGCACTACCAACGAGGCTAGCGTGTCGTCGTTATGTTGTTCATAATGTTAAGATGCCTTTTTCTTTTTGGTTGTTTACGATACCTAGAAAAAAAGACTTCGCTATTACTCTTGGTTATCTTTCTACGAATCATGTCTAGCCTAGTGTTGTCACAATAAATCGTGCAGTGTCATATCAATAAGTAGCAGTAATAATTAAGCCTCCTATAGTCTTTATTTGTATCTCTATCTACTGTATCAATAAAGAATTTGATTTGATTTTGATTTTTGATACAACAGTAAGATACGATAAGATAGTAAGATTACGTACCCAAATACAAGTAGGTACCTATGCTGGGTGAGCGATTCATGTTTTTTTTAAAGTAAATACATGGCAATCGAGCTCACAGGCGCATGTTATCTGTGGGCCGAGCACGCTGCCACGGGACTTAGTGTCAAATGACGTCAAACGGGAACTAGTGTCAAATATTATTATGAAATTATTAAAATGACAGCCACCTGGGGATTAAGTTGCTTGGTAATAAAAGGACTCAAATCACACAAAACACACTTTTATTTTAAACCTTAGTTCTTTATACTTACGTTGGAATGTGGAATAGACAAATTAAACTGCCGACTCTATGTCAAAAATTTACCCGTGGCAGCGTGCTCGGCCCACTGATGGTGGGATCTGAATCCTAAGAGCTCAAATACGTGGCCAACCCTGACAACAGATGGAATGCCTCTAAGCTAGTTATTTCACCGGCGGTCTTATGCCCACACCGGAGAGAGAAGCTAAGAACCTATTAAGATTTCGGAGTCGCGCAGTCGTGTGACGAGAAGAGTTTTAAGTGGGCGGTTTTCAAAAAATGTATACATCGTTAATGATCTTGCCTTTACTTTTAGTTTAGTTTTAGTTTTTTACTTTTAGGCTTAAGTTTAATGGGCTACGCTGAAAACCAGCGCCGAGCTGTGGAGGTGAAACCCGGGCGGGATATCGTGCGCAACTTGGCATACGCTGACGCGCTGTCCTTTCGCTACGAAGCATGTTATTTCATCCGTTATTTTTTTGAGTATACTCATTCTTGCATGTATTTTTGTGGCAATAAATATATTTTCTTTCTTTCTTTCTTCAATGACAAAAATTAAGGAACTTTAACTTTTCCATTTCGTCACGAAAATTAGTCGTACATTTAGAATATTTAGATACGTTAATTTTCGTTCATACGAAAAGTCAAAGTTTCTTCAGTTTTTTTGAAAACCGCCCAAATATGAATGTGGAGGGCTATAGTAGAAGGGGGAGACAGAAGAGATGGATGGAACGTGTGAATTATCATCATCATATCAGCTGAAAGACGTCCACTGCTGGACATAGGCCCCAAGGATCTCTATAATACCCGGCTTCTCTCTATGAAAACAAGGGAGTGAATATTGAGATGATAGGTATGTTTGGTTGCCAGGTTAGAATAGTGCCACTCCATGTCTTCCCGCGGATGTCTTAAGAGGCGACAAAGGGAATAAGTGCTTGTAGTACTGTTAGGCGATGGGCTTGCAACCTGTCACTAATACACTAGTAAACTTCTTGGCCTGATTGTGTAAAATGTAGTTACAGAATTATCAACAAGTCTTTTTAAAGTAGTTGGTATTTCTGTAGCTGTGATGTTAATATCTATGTAGGTATGTTTGAAAAGAAAAGACGTGCTGCGCCGATCTCAAATAATTAGCATAAGGGAAGATGATGTTGAAACTATGTAACTATCATACGTTAAGTTGTCTTCTAGGAGTGTAATACTTTGTATTTATTACCATTAATTGAATATCGCACGATAGATACTCGCCGATTTTACACGCAATCAAAGTAACGAACGCTTTTTATCATACAGGTAACAACTTCGGTAGTCCTTGCCACAATAACAACGTTCAGTCACGAGAATTTAACATGAATTAAACATAATCGATCGCTTATCAAAGTATCAAAGTAATTAGGTACCTAAAGTAGAAGAACAAATTTGGACAACCCTGTGCGCCCGAGTGGCAGTAGTTAGGTATCAGAATCGGGGACGAACTACTCGTCTATTTATACTATGCTTGGAAGTTACAATCTTGACACCTTAGACTTAAGCATAAGGGGAAGACATTTTATCGCCGCTCTATTTTCTATAAAATAATGTGTGACGACACCTGCATTCGCAAACTCACACATAACTGTAAAAGAACGGAATATACCTGTATATTTATATATATATAAAATAGTTTTCATTTCAAAATTGAAATAATTTAATTGTTCCTTGTAGTTATTTAGTTTGAGTTCTAAACGAATTAGTTTACACCCCCTGCCATGAATTTCTGTCCTCAGTTATTTCTCTTACAAGGTTGTCTGGAAGAGATCGCTATTTAGCGGTAAGACCACCTGTTGTATTCCGATTTAAATGTACTGTTCCGTGTTCTGTTTGAATTTTTTAATTTTTGGTGTTCAATAAAGAGTATTTGTATTGTATTGTATTGTATAACTGCATTAAGGATAAATAGAGTTTGATGGCTAACATCGTTGCGTAAGTGAGACGGCAAATGACAGGATGCGTGTTACTGCGTAAACTTGATACTACGCTATCTCGCTCAAACACGTGTTGACTGATCGGTGGCCGCCGGACTACTGACTCGGATTAGGTGCTCAGCGCCCATATTGAGTCACATACCTAAAATTTCTGAAACGCGTTTTCTGATTCATGAACGATATTGTGATTTTTCACATTTTATAAAACTATGACTTTCTTCATCTTAAGAGTCCTCTTATTTAACGATATCAAATCCCTAGGACTTGGCCTGAGTTAGCATATGTATGATATTTGTATAGGTACGCATCTAACCACACGGCAGTGTGTCCGGACATTACAAGTTCAAAGAAAAACTCAATCTTCACTGCACTGTGTTTATTTATTCACATGAACACATTCAGTCCCTATTTCCCACCCTCGTTCACTAAGGGAAAGTTATGAGGAGCTGAGCTGAAGCTTTAAAAGTACACTAAAAATCATAATAATAATGTCATGCCTTCATTCCCAGAGTGAGGTAGGCAGAGCTACAGAAATACCAACAACTCTAAAAAAACTTGTTGATAATTCTGTAACCACATTTTGCACAATCAGACTAAGATGTTTACCAGTGTATTAGTGACAGGTTGCAAGCCTGTCGCCTAACAATACTAAAATCAAGGTTCTATAATGATCCTATAAAAAGTTATCCATTTCTAAAAACGGCGTATTTGGTACTGACTCACTCATCAAAACCATCCTTTAAATACTTCCCAATAATTTAGTGCCTTGAAATTTGAAATTATAAATAAATATATTTTTTACGTATTTTTATTAAGTATGCGTGGTGCATCCTGCCAAGTTACATTCGAGTTTAAAGCCCCATGTTAATTGCAATTATTTTAAAATCAATTGCATATGTATACCGCACAGACAGACAAGATCGCGAGTTGATTTAATCGTCGTGATTTTAAATTCAGTCTTAATTTGAAGTAGCCCTTTTTAGGCTTTGGGGGTTAAAAACACATTACTTATTATCTTCAAATAGGATACTCTTCCACCCCTTTAGGATATTTTGTGCAATAGAGAACATGTATGAAAATCAGAATCGAGTTTCATTTGTATTAAGGAGAAAAATGTAAAAAAAGCATATAAAACGAAATACACTAAGTTTTAACCCGTTAATTAAGAATAAATATAGAATCAAAACTTGTTAAAATTTTAAGACTTCTTTTAATGTTTAGTTTGTTTTTTTCGGCATCCTCATTATATATCCGCAATATTTTAATGAACGATATTGCCATAAAAATAGTAATTAATTAAATAAATGCAAAATTCTTTACAAGGTCCTTATATTTTAAACATGGAACAACAGCTGCGATGTCACTCCTTTCGTCTATTTTGTATAGTGTTTTTGCGGGGGGTCTGAACTATAGATGACTTTTTAAAGCTTCATATCTTATGAAAAAATGCACATTCCAGAGAGGGTAAGAAATAAAACGATTCATGTTACCTATTACCCCTTTTCATACTCAGATGTTTCAATTTGCAGGTTTCTTCACGATGTTTTTCCTTTAAGTACTGTAAGAGCGTCGGATAATGGTGACCGCGGGGATTCGAGCTCAGTACCTTTCGATCACGAGTCAATCTCTAATAAGCCTAAAAAAACGCATTATTAGCAAGTGGGCGTGTATGTAGGTAAAGGTTTGTAACCGAATGACGTTTAATTTAAATTTGTAATCAACGAACAGCGTAATCTGTAATAAGTAGTCTAGTCGCAGAGATAACGACACAAAAAGCACGAGTGGATTTTTCATAGACGACGAATACCTCGCACAGGCGCGCAACTACCTCGTCGTTGCTACATCTGCTTCACACTCCCATAAACGCTTTGCTGCGTATGCAATTTTTTATTGTACACATTTTAATTCATTGTATTTTATTATTTTCCCCAATTTTAATTTTTCAAAACGTTTATCCCCACTAAAATAATCCGCTAATCTTACAACTATTCAAAAATAACAATTCACTTACCTTCTAATCGTCCACTTAGCTGCGCACAATTTTGCTACTATTTTTGTACACTGACTGTGGGTTTAAGTTAGCTTCAATAATCCCACAGTGCTAAATCGAAGTTTTAATTAAAAAGCAAGCCTTCAAAAAATTCTTCTTCGGTCTGGTTTCGGCGGCTTCTTGCTCTGGGCTTGAATTTATATATTACCTTAACCCATAAGTAGGTTATAAAACTTATAAATGAAGAGGGGGCGGGGATGCTGCCTTTTTTACTCTGGATATTGTATTTACGCAAACCACCTAAAACCGAGAACACCAAGCCGGTAAACTCTCTCTCCGTCTTTCAGCGAGGTGCAATGCGAACAAGCATATTCGGAAGTGACAGCTCGACGCTAACGACATCCTCAGTCAGAACTTCAAGACCTCTCAAACAGCCAAAAAGCCTTGATTCTATTATGGAGTTCCTTGATGGTTGAGTAACTGTGTAGAATGCAATTAGATCATAATCGAATAATATTAATCATATTTGTTATTTTATTAACTCAACATACCTCTCTTATTTTCCTCTTGGTGCATCATGGATGAGGAGGTCCCCTGATTCCTCCGGCTGGCTCACTTATGACTTCCAAACCTAACCCTCTTCGGGTCAAGTTTGGTTACCGTAATAGAAGAGTATTTGTATTGTATTGTATCTACACTGCATTACAGTTTACACATATGCATTAAGGGATTGAATTAACCACATAGACATGTTTGCAACAAGAGATATACTAACACAAATGAAACAACAAAACGATAATTACACACAATGCACATAATTGGGAATAATCAATCCTTGATCATTAATCTATTATCTCACTCTCACACATACACTGTCTTTGGGTTTACGTATGTATTTCAAATTTCGGAATATAAACTCCTATAAGGAATAAATACTCGTTCTCATTACACAAATTTCTGCCCTTACCGGGATTTACTACCAATTAGACCAACCATCGTCAAAATGAATTATGAATGAAATGTTTCTACATTTTTTCCATAGTTTCATGTCGCCGACTCTTAGCCTATAATTAACATTTTTAACAGCTTATCACTTAGATCATACGACGCACTGATTTCAAGCCCAAATAAAAGAGATCCAGTCGATTATTATTTTAATTCAGTAGGTCTCTCGAAAGAACGTTGTTCACTTATTGACGTGCACCGTTTTAAGACCTACACCACTATAGTGTCAAATAAAATGCCGACGGCAACAGCGACCAACGATGAATCCTATCACCTCGGAAACTTCTTCATGGATTACATGATCCAACACCCAGAAGACCATGTTTGGCAGGTTTGTTCTTTATAATATTTATAAATGTACGCTTGAATCACCCACTCATCTCATAGAATGTTTTACTTCGCCGAATTTTCATTAATTCAATAGGCACTTTCGCGCGCAGGAGTTGTAAGATTTTGGTGGTCACAGGTCTAACCTACGTAACCCATGCTTTAGACTGCGTTTCCACCAGAGATGTGCTAGGTAGCGAAGGCTGTGTAACGAGGATGTGTACAACGGTGTGAATGTTTCCACCAAGGATGTGCGAGGTAGCTGCGTGATGCGAGGATGTATACATCCTCGTTATAACGAGGATGTGTAACGGGCTCTTTTCAAATAAGCGGGCGGGGTGCGGTGAGGCAGGAGCGGAGCAAGAGAGCCTGGCAACACATCCCTCGCCACACATTCCTCGCACATCTTTCCCTTGTTTTGTATGTACAAAACCTCGCTCCGCTGAGCTGTTTCCACCAGAGCTGACCTGAGCAAGGATAGGTAAAATGAAGTGTTTTTATTGGTTGATGACAAACACATCCCTCGCAACGCACCCTCGCACATCCCTGGTGGAAACGCAACCGTGGGCCGGAGTCATACACGAAACATGTACTTATAAAAGAGATTGTTTAATGTATACATTCAAATCCATCTGCGTGAATAATTCTACTGATGATGAATGAGTAGAAATTTGTTGTTGATGAAATTAAAATTCGATGAAATGAGTGTCAGTGATTCAAGGGGATTTATAACTATAAAAGTTATTAAAAGGTAGTGTTGGTAGGACCGTGTGCAGGTTCCGTCCGGATTGCTACCACCATCTTATCCTTTAACCTACCACCAGCATTCGCATTGTGTTCCGGTGTGGGGATAAGATAAACGGTGAAATAACTAGTATAGACGCATTCCATCTCAGTCCTCAGGGTTGGCAAAGCTTTAAGATTGTAGTAGTAGTTATTATTATTATTAGTACTTATCATCAGCCCCCTATTTCACTATACTGACAAAGACAGGTGACAGTTGGCATTATAGTGTACATGGCGCAGCTTATTCGTGCATAGCGTGTTAACTTTGCAGTGTATACCTAATTGTCACGTGTCACATATCATTGTCAAGATGGTGAAATAGGGGCTGTGAGCTCGTTAGCCTTCTCTATGACAAAAAAACCGCTCAAGTGCGAGTCGGACTCTCAAACCGAGTGTTCCGTACTAACTTATAAGTTATAAAAATGTAAAAATGTGTTGAGGGAGAAATTTGACTTTGCCGTTGAAAAACTGTTGTCTCGATACATCGATATAGGTTACGATTAGTTTGCCAAATGCAAACACGTTTGCATTAGCAAAAAAAAATTTTTTCTGATGGATCAACAAATTAACTCGGTTTTTTTCTTTACTTGTGCTGTAAGACGTTCTTTCTTGCTAAATTTCAAGATTCTAGGTCCATGTTTTTTTTTCACAGCTTCAAGGGACTGTAGACTTAGGTATATAATTTTAATTTTAATTCAATACCTCCACGCGTTCTTGAGATAAAAGGTCTTGACTGACAGACGGACGGACGGACAACAAAGATCCAGAATGGTTCCGTATTTTCCTTTGAAACCCTCCGCGCTCCGGATTGGTTTAGACTCGGTTTGATTTCGTCAGAACTGCGCGACTGATATTGCTTCCGATAAACGTCCATAGTTCACCTGAAAACGTATTCGGTGCATGCAAGCCATTAAGATTTGACTGATAACAGCGATAATATTCCAACATAGTTCCATACCGCCCCGAAATCGCGATGGACTATTTATCGGGTCTGAAACCAAGCCAATAATTTCTATTTTTTTCCCACCGTCTTTCTGTTTGCACTGCAATAAACAATCAAAGATTTTCCATGGAGTTTCAGCTCCAAATGGAATTTAAAGGACTAAACTGATTTTCATGCCCGGGATTCACGAGGCTAGTTTTTCAAGGCAGGAAAGCAAGCTAGTGCTAGTAAGCTATAGCAAGCTTGCTATAGCTTGCTAAACTAGCTAGTTTATCGATCTTCGTGTGTGGAAAACTAGCGTTATTTCCAGGCAAGTAAGCAAGCGAGAAAACTCGTAAGCTAGTTTCTGAAGCCAGGATAGTTTAATAGCCTGCCGTTCTATTTTCGAGCTAGTAGTGCCCCCTACTATCGATTTTACTATGTGGTCGTGAAGCCGTATCCGTATGGCTAGGACGTGTTGTTACCGTCTCTGCAATCGGGCCTCTATTCTACTACGTTATTACGATATCGTCTTTGACGTGTTTCCCCATTGTCAACGTTTTGATAACACTTATGTCATTGACATAATGGCGGCCGAGTAATAAACGATTCTAAAACACATCAAACGCGATATCGTTATTACGCAGTAGAATAGAGGCCCTGGCTGGCTTAAAATTACTGGCATGATGTTATCTTGCATGGTCCAAGCGAGAACAGCAAACCAGGATAGTTTTTAGAACAGTATCTAGCTTTCTAACTTCCTGGGCATTAGAAAGAAGCTGGTCGTTAGTCAAAATATAAAAATAACGGTGTCCCCTTGTTTTACAGAAATTCATTTCATAGAACGTATCACTTCGAAGAATTTAAATTTCATAGAAAGCTAATTTCTGCTGAAACCTTAGGTTAGACCTGTGACCACCAAAAATAAACTGAAAACAGTAAGGTTACAGCAGAAATTAGCTTTCTATGAAGAGTTTCTGTAAAACAGTGTATAACCAAAAACAACACTTAGTAACTTATCACTCATTTTAGATCGACGCAGGCACTGGACAATCGGAAAATAAGCTCTCGGTGAAATCGCGTTCTATCCGGTTGGCCCGGAGCCTGAGAAACGCGGGGATGAAGCCAGGAGATGTTCTGGTGGTATCAGGCAGGAACCACCTGGATCTGCACATTCCTTTCTATGCAGCTTTCATGAACGGCTACCCATTAGCTGGCGTGGACCCGTTATACAAATATGGTGAGCTTTCTGGCAGAAGTATGGGCAACCTTGGAACCAATAGCAATAAGAGATATGTTATCGAAAGGTTATTTTAATATTCTACAACTTTTATGGCAGGATATGTCAAATCGCTGTGAGAAACTTGAATGGTTGAACTAAAGCCTGTGTCAATTGAACTTGCAAAAGATGTAAACAAAACCAAACGAACAAATTCACCATGATTACTCGATAATCTCGTACTTTTAAAGATCAAGTGAGGTCTTTACACTAGATTATTATTTTAATATTAAGTTTAAGATGAAATAACTACGCATTATACGTTATTTTTAATAAAAACACGCTTGGTGAATATTTGAGGTTATGTGTCAAACAGTACTTATTTGTTTACATCTTTTGCAAGTTCAATTGACATAGAATTTAGGTAGAATGTGTGTACTTATGTTTAAGTTCCCACTGTCTTTATGTGGCAATGACACAGTTGACATAAGTGGTTAACGCTATCTGTCATTAGCTTACGTTAATCTTATGAATTATATCTGATCCGCCCGCTTAGAAGTCGTTTATTGTTATTCCCTCGGGCAGCCTCCAATTTTTGGGATAAAATAACCTTTAGGCCTCTGAGGACATATCACTTGTCGTTATTAGTCACATAGGCTGATTTTGCTGATCCTCCTATAAAGAAAATCTTGTACAGTAGTACACTATTTAAATTGAATCGTGCCGTGTGGGTAAGACAGTTGGTAAATTGACTTTGGCCTCTTGAATCCCCAGGTTTGAGGACATAATGCCAAATACAAAACGCACCTTATAACTAGCACGACAAGAATGTTATTACAATGTTACTTAAATAGGTATTGGGTCCTTACGAGGCTAACGGCTAGGCAGTCCATCTTTAATCTCTGGATTGCAAATTTCTAAGAGCCCTCACCTAAACAAGACCTTTGTTATAGTTTACTTCTTCTTGATATAATAAATAGAATAACAATATTGGTGACATAATGCTCAACTGATTACTTCTAGATATTGTCCTTAGTTGAGTCATCACAAAACCTAACTAGCATAGAGGCATTCCGTCTAAATTCTAAGTCGTGAAGAATTTACAGTATTAGGAATTCAGTTTTAAGAATTTAAAAGTCTTTGATTCTCAGACCCCACTTACCAACGTTTCATGGTGTATAAAATAAGGTCAAATCAGAAGACAATACACAAAAAAAAACTATTTCCAAGGCTTACTTTTGAAATTAATGACCGCACCATCAACTAATCTCATTTGTCCTATTCCTCTAGAGGAACTGAAATTGCTGTTCAACACCACCAAACCCACCACGGCTTTCTGCGAGGTTGAGAGCTACGATGTGTACTGCCAAGCTGCCAGAGACCTCGGCTTGGACACGAGGGTCATCACGTTTGGAGATGGAGACCACTCCATGGCCAAATTCCTCAAGGTCAATGATGACTACACTTCTGAAGATGAGTTCAAGTAAGACGTTACCCAAAAGGATGAAGGGAACCTTTAGGCCTAGATATAAATGTTGTTTTCTATCGACTCGAAATGTAAGCCTCCTTAACCTTACGGTCAAGTTAGAAAGTTGAATTTATTTCATTTACAATAAGTCTTATATTCCATTGACAAATTTCGTTTTGATGGATCTTAGGAGGCTATAGATACCTATAGTTGACATTTGCGGTTGACGTGATCTGTCATTAGCAAACAAAGAAGTTTATGTGGCAAAGTCAATTAACTAGGGACTTCCTTCCTATATTTAGTAAATTTATTGATAACTGTTTCAAATATTTATTTCAAAGTGACATTTCACAGTAGGGGTAAAGTTCACTCCAGGTAAAATAAAATTACTTACTTAGCTAAAATTCTGACCCCCATCTCATCGATGTTATATAATGATAGCTAATATTTAATTTAAGTTATTCACAGGAAATACGTAAAAGGGATTTTAAAATTCAAATAAACATCATTTTTTATAGACAACATTTTATTAGTAACGTGTTTAAAAAAAAAACCTTTTAACCATATTCAATCGATTTTCATACAAAGTAAACTGAAACCAAGAGAGCAACAGAGGTCTATTTAGGTAAATTGTACGACATTGTGTAGCATTATAGTATACTGTAATATACCTACTCATTTTTCGGAAGTATTTGGAAAATACTCAAAAAAAAGGTACCTAGATAATATTAGACGGACGGACATGGCTAAACTATAAGGGTTCCTAGTTTGACTACGGAACCCTAAAAACGATTGCCCTAATCGTCGCCTTATTGTTTTGTATGTGTATGTTTGTGAAGAATAAAGATATATATCTCTAACATCCAAATAGATTATAACTTCTTCAAAAACTTTATCTTTACATTTTTTGTAATTTTCCGCGGTGCGTTTTTGTTCTTATTTATTGTAATGTTTTGATGTCCTATTAAAGCTACTTAGCGTTATCTATCGCTAAGTAGTTTTAATAATCCTCCAAATACCTAATTTGGTATTTAACTCAGAAATTAATATGATTATCTTATCTAGCAGTCGTTCTGGCGCAATTAAATTTAATGATTTATGATTTGCGGAAACACATATGCATATGTGTTATAAGTACCTACAATCTACATAAACAAGCGGAAAACGGAATCTGGGATCCAATACTCGTGAATTGGTGATTTTTCATGCGAGATGAACTGTCAACTGCATTTTTATTTGACATATCTCGCATGAAAAACCATGATATTGGTAACCGTCTACGCTAAGCTTGCGTTCATGGGTCCAAAACCAAATCCCGGTAAGCGCAGATATTTGTGTGATGAGCGCGAGTATTTGTTACTGACTCTTGGATGTTTTCTATGTATTTACAAGCTGTTAATTGTCCGTTTCAAAATTTTTACGCCAATTTTGAACCAGTTCCCGTTTATGGAATAGGCTGAGAATAGGATTTGGAATTATGGTATTAAAGAGCTCATTTCGAGAGCTAGAAAAAAGCAGAGTCGGCGGCAACAGGATCTCCGCTATAGGTACTTAACGTAGACTCACCGTTTCGGGAGTCATTAGTTAGGTATTCCATAAGCAGATAGACCTGGCAAAAAAACTACATTCAGCAAATGAATTTTATGACAGAAACTTATTATCTATATAAGTAAGTTTATCATTGTCTAGTACCTATAGTACAAACCTAGAGCTTAGTTTGGCACTAGGTGAATTTGTGTTACTGTCCCCAGGGCTGGGATTCTACACGGTAATAACGATATCGTCTTTGACTTGTTTCCGTATTGTCAGCGTTTTGATAACTCTTATGTCATTTACAATAATGACGACTGTGACATGAACGATTTTTAAACACATCACACGCGATATCGTTATAACGCAGTAGAATAGAGGCCCTGGTATTTTTATGATTTTACTAGAGCGCGCCCGCTTCGTTCGCGTAAAATCCGTTTCCCGCTTGGTACTCCCTCTATTTTAACCCCTTAGGGGATGAATTTCCAAAAATCCTTTGGCGAGGTACCTCTAGACCTCAGAAGATACCTACGAGCCAAATTTGGAATCTCTAGACCTAGCGGTTTGGGCTGTGCGTTGATATTATGTCAGTCAGTCACTCATTCAGTTTCCTCTTTTATATATTTAGATCTAGATGTTTACCCCGTGTGGTTGCCGGGTTGGAATAGTGCCACTTCATATCTTCCCGTGGATGTCGTAAGAGGCGACTAAGGGAATAAGGGCTTGTAGTACTATTAGGCGATGGGCTTGCAACCTGTCACTAATACACTTGTAAATTTCTTGGCCTGATTGTGTAAAATGTGGTTACAGAATTATAAACAAGTATTTTTGGAATTGTTGGTATTCCTGTAAAGCTCTGCCTACCCCACTCTGGGATTGAAGGCGTGATGCTATGTGTATGTATTTAGATTAGATTATTTAAGTGGTTGACAAGATCATTATTTCAGGGTGGCAACCTTCGACACGAAGAAGGTGTTCGCCTGGTTGATCAGCACGAGTGGCACCACAGGGATGCCCAAGGTTGCCGCTTTTACGCATCAGGATATCATCAAGATCCTCCGCGTGTACACGATGCTTGAACAAAAGTAAGTTCCTGGCACCATGTTCAGCATTCGATCGTCCTTATATATTCCAATAATTAAATTTAATCATTGGGTATGACGCGAGTTTTAATATTAATAATAATAATAATAATAATAAATGTCGACTCCATATCTTGCTTAAAATTACCGCGCTATTAAAACTCCAAGCGCTAAATATGCCCCCCTAAGACAAAAAGCAGTATCTCAAATCAGAAGGGCAGAGGCAGAATTATTATAATAATGTTTTACTTAGATGTATATTTAATACTCCGTAAGTTTTTTTACAATAAATACCTATAAATATCGATACTTATTTTATAAATGTGAAAACGACTCTGTCTGTCTGTTTTTTTACGTTTTCTCGGATAAACCACAGAACCGATTTAGATGAATTTCGGTACGGAGATAGTTTGAGTCCCGGGAAGGATATAGGGTACTTTTTATCCCGAAAAGTTTGACGGTTCCTGAGGGAATAGTGATAAACGAGTTCTACGCAGACGAAGTCGCGGGAAACAGCTAATCAAATATAAAAGGAAAATAACAATACTAATACAAAAAATTAACATAATCTACGGGTGCCGCCGGCAACGAGGCAGGGCTCAAGCCACCGGTGGGCGGTGGTTAATCTCTCTGTGGAGAGAGAACCTAACCTAACATAACAGTTATTATTGTTGTCCTTGTAAGGCGATGAGCTTGCAACTTGTCACTAATACACTAGTAAACTTCTTGGCCTGATTGTGCAAAATGTGGTTACAAACAAGTCTTTTTAGAGTTGTTGGTACTTCTGTAGCTCTGGAAGTGAAGGCGTCATGTTATGTATGTATGTTTTTTTTTGCAGAGGGATCCAGCCGGCGCTGAACTTGACAAGCGTACAATGGATATCTTCTTACTTATCGTCTCTCAGCATGATCTCAGCTAACCACATAAAGGTCCAGACTTCTTCTCCGGTCACGCTGGAACATGCTATAGACATCATCAACAAGTATAAGGTACTTTTTCCGTTTTTGTTGTCATCATAAAACGCTGTGGTATGATTCAACGTTACGTCAAGATTTTTGGGGTTCCAAACGGAATACAATTATAAAATACGTTTATTGAAAAAACATTTCCACTGTTAGCTTGTGCTTGGAACACATTTTCAAATTTTCAAGCTTTAATAGGCTGTAGTAAGGCGACGGGCTTGCAACCTGACACTAATACACTGGTAAACTGCTTGGCCTGATTGTGCAAAATGTGGTTATAGAATTACAAATAAGTCTTTTTAAAGTTGTTGATTTTTCTGTAGCTCTGCCTACCCCACTCTGGGAATTAAGGTGTGATTTTATGTATGTACCTAAGTTACATTAGGGCGTTTTCCAAAAAGAGTGTACATTGTCAAGGACAAAGTTAGGAAAATTTAACTTTTTCCATTTTGTCACGAAAATTAGCCATTCATTTAAATACGTTAATTTTCGTGACGAAATGGAAAAAGTTAAATTTTCTTAATTTTGTCTTTAACAATGTTCATTTTTTTTGGAAAACGCCCTAGTACAGTGCTCTTACAATTTTATTTAGATTATAGAGCTGGTTTTTCGCTTTTCAGTTGATATTTTTACTGCAGTCGGTTTTTTTAATCATTTTGTTTTTTGACAATTTGTATGGCTTTGGGTCGAATTTGAACATACCTCCGACCGTTTGGTTTTAAAACCTGTGTGACTGACGACGGATGAACAGACGGACATGTGAGTGACAGCAGGGTTCCGTTTGGACCCTTCGTGTATGGAACATGCTCGCTTTCATGCCACAGAATCAGCCCTGCAGAATTGTCAGTTGACCAAACCCCTTTCACTTTCAGCCCGTGATCAGCACCGGGAACCCCCACCTGATCGCTGGTCTGCTGAAGTACCCGAAGCCCTGCGACCTGACGTGCTTCAACAAGATCATCGTCACCGGATCTACCGTCAATGATGCGGTTCTTAAGGAACTGAGGGTGAGGGAACTACATTGATATTTTAGTTTCGTTTAGAAGAGCGAGTGGAAAGTCCATGCTTCACGGCTTGTAGCACATTAGGTTGAATGAAACGATGGACGTAAATCGGCTACTCTGGATCGAGTGTAATGCAATACTCGCCGGTCAAAACGGTAAAAACGACGGTCATCCACCAACAAGCAACCATGCAGCGGTACCCACCAAACGTTCAGCTTCTTGATTGGCGTCTTCGCGAGCGGTTCTTCCACCCTTATGATGCAGGCCGGCCGGCCTTAGACGATGGGCACTATTGTTAAACTAGACTCCTTGGCAAACAGCGATTAGATCAAGAGTGAGTCCTTGTTACTTGTCCGTTCGATCATGACATACACAAATTGAAAACTGGTGATAGTTTTCATGTTTCTCCGATGCGGCGCTAGCTTCTACGCTGACTTGTACTGCGCATGCGCACGGTCATACCGGGGATTCCTATTGGTTGGACTTCCAGTGAGAATACCATTTTCGCGGCGTTTTGACATTGCATTATCCATTTAGACCATAGAAAGCAAAACGTTAGAATCGAAACAGGGCTACTACTCTTAAAGTGTATGGGTAAAACAAGTAATAACCTAACCTTACGTAGGTTACCCATTCTTAAGATAACTTAAAAACAATAAGCTTTCTGCAAAAATTAGCTGTTGATGAAATGAAATTCTGTGAAACGACACATTTGATGAAATGAGGGGATCCATTATTAAGCTATGCCCACCAATTCCTACCTTTTTTAATTAACAACTTCATTAAGTATACAATGTCCACAATGTGACCAACTAATTTTATCACTCTATAAAATTCATAAACGGCTGAATTCGTTTTTTCTTACATTTATACTAATATTAGATGTGAAAGATAATATATTATTGCATACAATGACATTTTGCATTTGATACAACTGGAACGATCCCAAGGGGGAGGGTACAGGGTGAGCCGATATTTCAGTGATGATTTTTTCCAGTCAAGAATGCGCAAAGATGCTGTGGCATGGAACCTGTTCGCGCAGACCGAGTGTTTGGGCCCCATCTTCCATCCGGCCCCGGATGGACCCAGCGGCAACGTGGGGGTCGACTTCGCAGCCGTCAAAACACAGGTTAGTACAGTCCAGTCGAGTTCTTAAATATGTAGGTATATTCTTTTGCACCTTACTTTAATAGGATAATGTGCAAGTAACATATCTGAGAATGCGACTGTTTAATAACTACCCTGTGTCAATGTGAACTATCCTCAGGGTTGGCAACGCATTTCAGGTCTTAGGATTGCAGTCTTAAGATTATAGTCTTGTGAGTTCAAGGGCCAAGGGGGGTTCAAGGGGGTCTCAGATTCTACTTACCATCAGGTCGCCTGAATGCTCGTGTGCCTTCTAGTTATCATTAAAAAAAAAGAATGTTGGTCATGTATGTAAACACTTTATTGGACAAACAAAAGAGATAACAATTATAAAAATCTTCAGCTTCGAAGACAGGGTCAACGTTATAAACGTGGAATAACCCTCCTTATCTATAATTGTGACGTTTGCATCTGACAGAAAGAGACAAAGCGTGGCATAAGCTATCCCACGGTTATTATACTTAATATAAGTAAGGGGCAACTAAGCTCTAGGGTTACTACGGGTACTAGGGGTACTATGGGTACTAGACAACGATAAACGTACTTATGTAGAAAAATACATAGAAAATGTCCAAGACTCAGGAACAAATATTCGCGGTCATTATACAAATATTTGCCCTTACCAAGGTTTGAACCTGGGACCGCTAGTTTCGTGGGCCACTACCAAATAGGCCAACGTATCGTCATATAAAATATAAAAAAACGTAGTAAAATGTCACATGTCACTAACAGCTGGAGTTATTATCGTGAGCTATCACCGGCTTATGATGATAAACCCAGGTGTTGGTGTGATTTAATTAAAGACCTAGATTAGTATGAGATTTTAGCCATATATTTTTTATTTATAGGTTTAATTGGTTAGTAACTTTTTAATATTCTAAATAACTTTGTACACTTGCTTACTCGTTGCACAACCTTTTACTTTTCTCGATCTCTCAAGGGTTAACTGGAAGAGATACCTTAAAGCGACAGGTTCCCTTTTGTATACAACGTGTTACAAAATAATCCGTAAAAAAGAAATTACAAAAGTAGTGTCAACCCTTATAAAATTACGTCAGTTCAGTATCTTAGGTATACAGTATACTAGGGTTGACACTACTTTCGTAATTTCTTTTTTACGGATTGTCTTGTAACACGTTGTATATTTTTACAGTCATTGTCTACTTTGGTTTACCTTGTCGATTTAGTTATATTTGTATTTGGCATTATTTCCTCTGTGTGCGTGCGTGTTGTCCCTCCCTCTCTCTCTCTGTATGTGTGTGTTTATTTTGTGAGGATCTAATATCGGTCGGTCTCCTCATAATAACGTACTCGTAGGTACTTGTCATGCGAAGTTCAAAAGAAGTTTGACAAAAGATCTTTCGGCGTTACAAGGTTTAAGCGAACATTATTAAGTTAGAAAATCGAGCGATATCAATGGGAGTTTCTCTTTTTGCAGTTGGTTGATTTGAAGACGGGCGAAATTATCACAGAAGCAAACGTAACCGGGGAGCTGTGGTCCAAAGGCCCACGATTTGCAGTAAGTGCCTACATTAATCTATCACGAGTGTTGCTCTATTAAACAAAATGTTCATTAGGTTTATATTATATCGCCGTCACATGCTATACGCGTTACCATATGTTTGTAGTACTTAACGGCTTCGGAACCCTACACTGAGCATGGTCCGACATGCTCTTGCCCGGTTTTATGTTTTTAGTACTTAACGGCTTCGGAACCCTACACTGAGCATGGTCCGACATGCTCTTGCCCGGTTTTATGTTTGTAGTACTTAACGGCTTCGGAACCCTGCACTGAGCATGGTCTGACATGCTCTTGCCCGGTTTTATGTTTGTAGTACTTAACGGCTTCGGAACCCTACACTGAGCATGGTCTGACATGCTCTTGCCCGGTTTTATGTTTGTAGTACTTAACGGCTTCGGAACCCTACACTGAGCATGGTCTGACATGCTCTTGCCCAGTTTTATGTTTGTAGTACTTAACGGCTTCGGAACCCTACACTGAGCATGGTCTGACATGCTCTTGCCCGGTTTTATGTTTGTAGTACTTAACGGCTTCGGAACCCTACACTGAGCATGGTCTGACATGCTCTTGCCCAGTTTTATGTTTGTAGTACTTAACGGCTTCGGAACCCTACACTGAGCATGGTCTGACATGCTCTTGCCCGGTTTCATGTTTTTAGTACTTAACGGCTTCGGAACCCTACACTGAGCATGGTCCGACATGCTCTTGCCCGGTTTTATGTTTGTAGTACTTAACGGCTTCGGAACCCTACACTGAGCATGGTTCGACATGCTCTTGCCCGGTTTTATGTTTGTAGTACTTAACGGCTTCGGAACCCTACACTGAGCATGGTCTGACATGCTCTTGCCCGGTTTCATGTTTTTAGTACTTAACGGCTTCGGAACCCTACACTGAGCATGGTCCGACATGCTCTTGCCCGGTTTTATGTTTGTAGTACTTAACGGCTTCGGAACCCTACACTGAGCATGGTTCGACATGCTCTTGCCCGGTTTTATGTTTGTAGTACTTAACGGCTTCGGAACCCTACACTGAGCATGGTCCGACATGCTCTTGCCCGGTTTCATGTTTTTAGTACTTAACGGCTTCGGAACCCTACACTGAGCATGGTCCGACATGCTCTTGCCCGGTTTTATGTTTGTAGTACTTAACGGCTTCGGAACCCTACACTGAGCATGGTTCGACATGCTCTTGCCCGGTTTTATGTTTGTAGTACTTAACGGCTTCGGAACCCTACACTGAGCATGGTCTGACATGCTCTTGCCCAGTTTTATGTTTGTAGTACTTAACGGCTTCGGAACCCTACACTGAGCATGGTTCGACATGCTCTTGCCCGGTTTTATGTTTGTAGTACTTAACGGCTTCGGAACCCTACACTGAGCATGGTCCGACATGCTCTTGCCCGGTTTCATGTTTTTAGTACTTAACGGCTTCGGAACCCTACACTGAGCATGGTCCGACATGCTCTTGCCCGGTTTTATGTTTGTAGTACTTAACGGCTTCGGAACCCTACACTGAGCATGGTTCGACATGCTCTTGCCCGGTTTTATGTTTGTAGTACTTAACGGCTTCGGAACCCTGCACTGAGCATGGTGTGACATGCTCTTGCCCGATTTTCTTCTTGTGTAGGTGTGGCATCGTAGCTTCTTAATGTGGCATTTGATATTGTTATAAGTTAAAAATTGTTATTGTAACGAATACATATTTTTTGATCAAAGCCCATTGTAATTATATGAAAAATAAAAAATGAAATATTTTAGGACCGTGTACGCAGAACTGTAGACGTCAAGACAGAGCTTGTTTATTAATCATCGTCTGGGCAGCGAACTTGCTCGATCATTTAGTTCATAATTAGTTTTAAGTTATGGTTGGAGACTAAAAATCCCAGTCTGGAGTCTCAATCCCATTTTACTGCGTAAACCATGGTAATGATGTATTTTTATAATTTAACCTTTTCCTGTGTATGTTGGTTAATAAATTTATTTTATTATTTACTAACGACCCGCCCTCGCTTCGCTCTGGATTAAAGTATTATACATATAAACCTTCCTCTTCAATCACTCTATCTATTAAAAAAAACCGCATCAAAATCCGTTGCGTAGTTTTAAAAATTTAAGCATAAATAGGGATATAGGGACAGAAAAAGCGACTTTGTTTTATACTATGTAGTGATTACAGCTCTGGCGCTCTAATTATGCATCAAACTTTAGCATATTGCCTGTATTGTCTTTAATAACCTTTTTATTTGTAGGAATACTATAATAACCCAGAGGCCACCGCTCAGGCGTTCACATCTGATGGGTGGTACAAGACCGGAGATCTTCTGTACAGAGACGAGAAAGGGTACTACTTCTTTGTAGAGCGGATGTCCAGCGCATTTAAGTACCGTCGTACCTATGTAAGTATTTAAAATATTACTGTCTGATGGCAAGTCCTCTTAGGGTTTGTTGTTACAACGAGTGAATAGTTAGTGAGCAAACACTAGTGTCTAGGTCAAGTAGTATTAGGTTTTTGAGCGAATCGGTCACCAATAAACTGTCACACAGTCTAAACTAAGGTATTATGTAAAAAACTATTTACAATAATAATTAAGAAAAAAGTATCTTGAATATGAAGCACCATTTGCAGGTTGTCTTTTCCTTCCCTATATAAGCTTGTTTGCCGTTTTCTAGTACTTATAATAAATACCGGTATCGTGTGCAGAGCTTGGTTACCGGTTAAATTTATAAACCGTTATTAAGTCTTTGACGCAAAACCTTTTCATTTCGGTGTTGTTCGCATAAACCGGTGTTTTTAACCTGTTTTTGGAGGCATTGATATAAAGTCCTCGTCAAATTAACCGGTTTCGAGCTAAAAAAAACGACGAACAAGCGCTGCTTAGTATTTTTATACAATGCAAAGCTTTTGGGTCGTGGACTAGCCGATTAAGGATTAAACCGGTAAATTATGGTTAAAATAAAATTCTCAAAATTTTCTTTCTTTACTATCCAGCGTTAACATTAAATCACGCCTGTTTCCCAGAGGAATAGGCAGAGACCACTTCTTTCCTCCTGCTACGATCCTGACAATTCACTTTTGCTTCTTCCACATTCATACATCGAGTCATGCATGCACATCGGTTTCGGGTAGATACTTAATATTCGGCCCTTTTCCAGTTTTTCTCCGATTTGATTAAAAAAAGTACGCCTAGGGCGGCCCCTTCCAACCCTTTCACTCACTTTCGCACTGGATATTTCTTTCATCAATAAATTAAATCAATAAATCAGTTAACAAAGCTACTAGAAAGTCTGTGAACTCACCGAATTCATGACGGCCGTGTTACAGCATGATTAATTGTGATGTGATAAATTGATTACTTATTGATTCACATCCGGCCAGTGACATTACGTTCGATGATTAATTTGTACGATAAAATCGTCAATTTGATTAACATTGCAATTTGTGTCATTACCTGCATTACTATCTCGTTCTTTTGCATTAATTTATTTGTGTTTGTGTTATTTATCGTAAAGTTTCATTTTCTTTACCTAAGTAATAATAAACCCGTTGCCGGGGAATAGTGCCACTCCAGTCTTCCCGTGGGTGTCGTAAGAGGCGACTAAGGGAATAAGGGCTTGTAGTACTGTTAGGCGATGGGCTTGCAACCTGTCACTAGTACACTGGTAAACATCTTAGCCTGAAGTCTTTGTAGAGTTGTTGGTATTTCTGGAGCTCTACCTACCCCACTCTGGGAATGAAGGCGTGATGTTATGTATGTATGTATGTATGTAGTAATTATCAGGGGACAATCTCACACAAATTGACCTTGTCCCAAGCTAAGGTCCTAAACTTGTACTATGCGTACTTGATAACGATACACGACCATATGCAGGGTTCGTTTGGATAGCTACCACCATTATATCCATTAACCTACCTACGAGAAGCATTGTTCGCGTTATTGTGTTCCGTTGTGGCACAGTAAATAAAGCAGTAAAGAAACTAGGCCTACTTTTCAAGATAAATACTTACTCTCCAATTGAGCGTAAAGGTTGCACTAACATTTTGTTAAAAAAAAAAAATGTTTATTGTATATCAGCTAGTTAGTGCAAAATCGATACGCGTGGTCTACGACAAAGAATCCGTTGACATATTAAGCCTCGATTCGACCAAACTTTTTACACGGGTAAAGCTTACTCTGAGATTAGTAATGTCAAAATGCCATAGAAAACTGTCATTTTTTGACATTACTAATCTTAGAGTAAGCGTTTACCCCGGTATAAAAGTTTGGTCGAATCGGGCCTAAGTAAAAGTAGCCGCCATCTTTAACTTTTTAGTTATTCTACCTATTGCTTCCAAAATCGATATCTGGGGATCTGTGTGGTCTCTGACAACTATTCCGTTGACAACATGCGAAAAAGTAGCCACCATCTTGAACTTCGACCGATTGCTTCCAAAATCGATATCTGGGCATGTGTGTGTGACAACGAATCTGTTGGCAGAATGAGGAAAAGTAACCGCCATCTTGAACTTTTTAGTTACTCGACTGATTGCTTCCAAAATTGATATATGGAGATCTGTGTGTATACCTACTGTGGTTGTGGGGATAAGGGTAACTCATCAGCCCATCAAATTTCACTTCATCGAATGTATCATTTCATCGAATTTCATTAAACCATAATGTTTTCAGGGTATCTTAAACATTAAGTACGTAGGTTAGGTTACGTTACATGTTTAAGGTACCTACCCTGAAAACATTATGGTTTCATTTGAAATTATAGACACCCGGGGATAAGACAACCGGTGAAATTACTAGCATAGAGGCATTCCATCTTAGTGCTCAGGGTTGGCAACGCATTTGAGGTCTTAGGATTGCAGTCTTGAGAATTCTAATGTCTATGGGTCTCATATTCCACTTACCATCAGGTGGCCTGAATGCATGTGTGTCTCTTGGCAATAAAAAAAAAACTACAGACTTTACCATGTAGCATGTGAGTTTACCACTTTACCTTCCGTATCATCTGTAGGTGATGCCGTTGGAAGTGGAGCAAGTGATCCGGCAACACCCCGACGTGGAGGACGCGTGCGTCATGGGCGTGCCGCACCCGGAGGACGGGAGGAGGGCGTTGGCGTGCGTCATACGGCGTCCGGGCGCCCAGCTCACGGAGCAGGACGTCAAGGGTATTGTCGCCGGTTAGTAATAATTTATATCATCATAATTGATTGAGTGACCCTGCTTCCGAAGCCGGCGGTCCTGGGTTCAAATCCTGGTAAGAGCAGATATTTGTGTGATGAGCGCGAATATTTGTTCCTGAGTCTTGGATGTTTCTATGTATTTAAGTATGTATTTTTATATATATGTAAGTATGTTTATCATAGATAGTTTGGGACCAGGTCAATTCGTGTGACATTGTCCCAGGATATTTATTTATTTATTCAGTAAATAGGCAACAATAGGGCTCTTTTACTATTATTTTGAACACCAGTAATTTATGATTTACCCGCGAGTTTGTAAAATATCAATTATACTACACTTAACAAGAGGTTTTACAGATTATAAACCCTATCGTTAAGTGTATGGTTCTTTCACAAATTACGGGTTGACATGGATATATTATAAATTATAGGAAATGAACTGAATGTGTGGTTGCCGGGGTAGAATAGTGCCACTCCTTGTCTTCCCGTGGATGTCGTAAGAGGCGACTAAGGGAATAAGGGCTTGTAGTACTGTTAGGCGATGGGCTTGCAACCTGTCACTAATACACTGGTAAACATCTTAGCCTACTTGTGCAAAATGTGGTTACAGAATCAACAAGTCTTTTTACAGAGTTGTTGGTATTGTTACGTACGTGGGGGTAGGTAACTGATAGAAATGCACGAACACACCGATAATTAAGAGCAGACTTTAATTAACACACTCACTTAATCGTTACAAACAATTATCGCACAATAAACTTAGATGATCGCTCGGTTCACTCGTAGGTACGTACTGTTCGCTCTCCAAGTAAGGAATGTCTCGCCGCACGCGCGCCTCACCTTTTTATACATCCAATAGCCGAACGTTCCAGATTGCCTTCTCGAATGACCGATGGGCCTTGACCCGCCGGGCATGATCGATAATGGAAGGTTCTACTCATTTCGGCCTTGTATTACAATAGCGACGACCTTGGCCTTGAACTCGATTGTACCCGTTAACAATAGGCATGTCCTTGAGCCGGCGCGTCGATTCTAATTTACCTACCTACCTAACCATACCTACTCGTAACAGTATTTCTGTAGCTCAGCCTACCCCGCTCTGGGAATGAAGGCGTGATGCTATGTATGTATGTATGAATATAGGAAATGAATACGTTATATTGTAAGCAGTATGGGACAGTTCACTATTTATCAACCACCTACAATCATCAGCACGCATGGCGGCCTTTATCGATGTGGACTCACTTTCTGACCAGTATGTTAGTAAATAAATTAATTAATAATTAATTAATTAATTATTAATTATTATAATTATTTTATTATATTAATTATTATTATTATTATTATCCACATCTATAAAGGCGACCATGCTACCGGCCCAGGGGGGGGCCGAATGTGGCCGTGTTTATTGCGTGACTAAACGTGGATAAAACATGCTTTATCCACCGCGATAAACGTGACCGTAATACGGGCCCAGAGGTCAAACTGCCTCGCCTTAATGTTGAGAGACCTTTGCTTTTTTAGAGTTCCGTACCTCAAAGGGAAAAAAACGGGACCTATTTAACCTATTTTACACTAGTAAACTTCTTGGCCGGATTGTGCAATATGTGGTTACAGAATTATCAACTAGTCTTTTTAGAGTTGTTGGTATTTCTGTAGCTCTGCCTACCCCACTCTGTGAATGAAGGCGTGATGTTATGTATGTATGTATTTTAACGCGTAGGAATCAAGTTGAAATTAACATCAAATACTTATGTCTGCGATCCCTTGAAGCTGTAAAAAAACAGGTTTCTATGTCAATTGACGACATTTGAGCCTTATTTTCTTATATTTCGCAAGGGAATCAAGACCTATAGGGATCTTCCCATAGACATTGAATCCGGAAATTTGTTAAGAAGTGAAGGGAAATGTCTGAAAACTGTAAATTTGTAGTTGTGTCACAAAAAAATATGTATATCTTCGTACAGTTTCCTCAATCCTGGTTAGGTTAACTGGAAGAGATCCCTTAAAGGGATAATTTCGCCATTATACATACGAACTTACATGTAATTGTTTTTTTTTTAAATAAAGAGTTTAAAAAGGTACATACCTACATACAAAGGTTTGAAGGGAAACCTCGTCTCCCACTTGGCCGGTTTTTAATTTTCACTGTTCTTGTTGTTTCTCTGTGTTTGTACCTACTGTCTTAAATGTGTTTGATTAATAAGCTACGTTATTCCAGAGAAACTATCAATTAACAAGCACCTCCACGGCGGCGTGGTTTTCGTCAACGAGTTCCCAAAAACTGTGTCCGGCAAGATCGCACGAGCCAAGCTTCGCGACCTGGTGCTCAACCAGAATACCTCAGACCTGCCCTGCACCGGCACTGTCAAGAGGCTGATCAGCACCTTCCAGCAGCTCAGTGTGCAGTAACGTGTAGCTACATTACCATTAGCCTAAAGAAATCGACAATGATAAGTGTCGGTCCACCCTATCCATCGGTCTGTTGCACTTGTACAGGTGAAAAACTCAAGAGGGCACCGAGCGTTCAGTGGCGCCCTCATTAGGTACTTCTAGGGTTTTTTCTAATAAACTATAGTATTATCTTAAAATTTAAGAGCGCTTTACTGTTCTACAAATGAATACGCAATATATAGCATACGTGACACAGTTTAATAACCTTTAACTTTCGTGAAGTCAACTTAACGGAAAAAGGTGGCCACTTTTTTCCGTTAACAGTTGCTCATTCATAGTTCAATTGTTGTTGAGTTATGTTATATTACTTATATTCTATATAAGTTGTGTATTTATTTGTACAACAGTAAAGCGCTCTTTCATTTTAAGATAATACTTTAGTTTATAAGAAACACAATAAAAGTAATAAGAATAGAATAAAAGAAACACAATCAAAGCCACTGGACCCTCGGCGCACTCTTAAGTACCTAAAGGACCTGTTTTATGTAGTTGTATACAAAAGTAATATGGAACTTAAAATACTCCAATTCCAAGTCAAATTTCATATGCTCCTCTAGAATTTTGAATGTTCTATACAGATTTGTTACCGGAACCGGTTTAAAAATATCGGTTAATACTGGTTTATTTCGGTTTTGCTCTAAACTATTCTAGGGAACGCAAAAAATTTGATTTTAATTAACCGGTTGAAGCGGCGATTCGAGTAACCAAAAGCTTTGTACTGAATAAAAACACAAAGTTGCGCTAGTTATCATGCGTGACGGTTAACCGGACAATTTAATTCAATACCGGTTAATTCGAAAAGATGTTTAGAATAATGTCCTTTAAAAACCGGTTAAAACCGGTTTATACGAACGGAACCGAAATGAAAAAGTTTCGCGTCAAGTACATAATAACGATCTGAAAATTTAACCGGTATTTGAGCCTTGGTTACAGGTACACACAACAGGTCCTTAACTTGATTTTTACCTATACCGATATTTACAGACTCCATTTAAATAATGTATAGGGTGTTGTAAAAAACGATTGTAAATGGATTACTGTTTTTTTTTAAACGCGACTTGGTTAATTTATAAGTAAACATTTTTTTCGCCTATCTAACGCTTTTAAATGAAATTTTAGTTTATAAGAATAATAAGATTGCTTATTGATCAGATCTAGTTTGTTTATGTCCTTAATTTGTGTTTATATATTTTTTTGTGTTGTAATCTACAAAAAGGTTTTTTTTTAAGAAATTTTAATAAAATTTTATTGGCACATGCTCGCAGCTAGGGAACTTGCTAGCATGCTTTGATATATTTCTCAAACACTCAAGAAGACGTAACTTTTTATTTTGCCATATGGTTTTCACAGTTGCAAGGAATCTTTACAAAATGTATTGAGTATACAGCGTGTAAATTTCATACGGGCATATATTTTAACAATAGTTAATATACACCCTAATTAACATAAAAACGTGTGTAACAGCAACATTAGTTGTATTTCTTTTTTTCTTACTAATTAATTCAGCAAGCAATGTATGACATTGCGCAATTAAATTAAAGCATCTACATAATAGTCATGTTATGCTCACGAATTGTTATGGTTCGCAATTTGTTTACTTCGCCCATGAAAGTCAAAAATTTCGGTCATTAATGCAGGCGGTGCACTCGCCTGAGATTGGTATTTAGTTTCCACACATTTCGTCCTTGCACTTGGATACAGGCGATACATTGACGACCGATGGACGCTCGCACACTTCGTACATTGCTCCTAAGACAAACTTTAAAAAAATTACTTATCGTCAATAATAAAAGTTACCAACAAAATATCTTTCTCACATGATTTGTATGATCGTTAACTACGTCAGGATAAAATATATGCCCGTATGAAATTTACACGCTGTAGTGATCACTGATAAGATATATTTTGTATTAATGTAATTGTAAGTTAATGGTTAAATATTTATGACGAGAATAAATTATGCTTGTGCAAATACATTTTACTTATTTTATTTACTTGTGTTAAAACTACCCTCATCAGCAGCCGGAAGCCGATAATTTTTTCGGCCATTTTTGAAGCTCACCGACGAAAAATGACTTACTTTGAAATCAATTTGTGCAGCGATAAAATGTACTAACGGGCCCACCTTTTGGATTTGATATCATTACGCCTTTATCATATCAAATCCAAAAGCTGGGCCCGCTCGTAGATGAAATCGCTGCAAATTGATTTTAAACTTAGTCATTTTTCGTCAAGGAGTTTTCTAAAATTGGCCCCAGCTCGTCAGGAACGCCGTACATTTTAAAATATCGTGCGGTAAGTTGGATATTTCGCACTAGTGGGTTTTACTTCAGCATTTTTTTGAAATATTTATTTTCATCTTCCAAGTAGGGAATGCAAATAACCGGATAAAACCGGATATTAACCGTCTTTTTACTAAATTCGGTTATTAAACGGTTATTTGCATTCCGTACTTCCAAGCCGTGTATCCAACCAATGAGTTTGCATGTTCAACCACTTTTTGATTACGTCATGTAGCATTGAAGCTATACATAGGTAATATAATTTTAAATATTAAAATTACATACACATATAAAATATATCTAGGTAATATTAAAAAAAACAGCTCTCATTAAGATGGCTGTATTTGAATTAGTATTACGAATGACCAGATAGTTGGGAATTAAGGTAGATTCAAATTACACCATATCGAAACCGGGCCCAGCCCAGCACGGCGTAATGTGAATCCACCTTTTGGCATTACCGCTGGTTAATAGAGGATTATACTTTTTGATTTTTAAAGATAGGTAATTAAATTACTATGTGGCATATTTTTTTATTTGGCTGAATGGTCACAACCGTTGCCATTTTATAAAGTCTGTGTAAGTTAAAAGTAAAATTGTCTCTTGTAATAGTTTTATTTACTGATTTATTTTTGTTTCATTGATATTTTTTCGCAAATGTATTAAAAACTTCGTTTGATACACGTGCGGAACTGTCATTTTAACTCGTCCCGAGTCTTGTTCCCTCGCTTGCAGCTCGGGCCAAGACACCTTGGGACTCGTGTAAAATGTAGGTAGGTGCTAAGCAATTCTAGGAATCATTATTTGTATTATCTACACAACACGACGTTCAAAACGCTAAACACAAATGGCACGGCCATAATTTAAAATGATAACGCCTGCATATTTTATATGATTAGTATTAGTTATGTTATAAACTAAAATAGCCCGTGTGGTTGCCGGGTTAGAATAGTGCCACTCCATGTCTTCCCGTGGATGTCGTAAGAGGCGACTCAGGGAATAAAGGCTTGTAGTATTGTTAGGCGATGGGCTTGCAACCTGTCACTAATACACTAGTAAACTTCTTGGCCTGATTGTGCAAAATGTGGTTACAGAATTATCAACAAGTCTTTTTAGAGTTGTTGGTATTTCTGTAGCTCTGCCTACCCCACTCTGGGGATGAAGGCGTGATGTTATGTATGTATGTATAAACTAAAATAATTAACAAAAATAACACGTAGGCGTATTTATCGTGTTTCGTAAAACCATTGTACTTTCGCGGGTCTCCTTTTTATTTTTAATTTGTTTATAGCATATAGGTACATGCAGATTCTTAATCGTGATAATTTGTGTTCATCATTAAGTCTATTTAGCGTTTGCATTCAGAAAGTACCACTTGGTGAAGTCGAACTGATGAAGAACACAAAAAGCGACCAAATGCTTAAACAAAAGTATTTTTTTTCAAAGCTGACTTTTGTGACCTATTATCATTTGAAAAGATTTTTTTCTTTTATGGATACGGTTCATTGTTTTTTAAAACATTTAATTTTAACGTATTTTCTTTTGCTCTCAAGTTATAAGTTACTAGGTCATACGATTTATGCGTGTATGGACTATAAGGAAACATGGCGATGTATAAAAATGTCTACATTTAAAACATACATTTGTCTGAGTATTAGAAAGCCAATACTTCAAAAGGTTTAAGTCTTATCAAGTCGTAAAATAAAAATGACTACTATCTAAGTATTTTTATACATCGTCATATTTTCTTTTAGTGTATTCTCGCAACATCTTTATATGTCATCTCATCTAATGTACATGTGGACATTTTTATACTTTGTCAAAATTATACAGGGACGAAATTATTCAAGTGGACAATTTTATACATCGCCATATTTCCTTACAGTCTATACACGCAAAAATCGGTCATACAGTAGGTTACACAGTCTAAAAACAAAAGTTGTCTCTCCTGTGGTCAATAGTTAAAAGCTTGTGTGCATATAAGTTGTGTTTATGATAGGTCTAAAGCAGTCCTGACGGCGTTTTGCGGGTATGGGCTTAGCCAGAAAATTAGGCCTAAAAAACGTTAACTTTCGGTGTGTCCACAGGAAAGACGTTAACCTAAATCTGTGTATGACCCGCTAGCTTTTGCCCGTGACTTCGTTCACCAAGTAGATTACGATATTCGTTATTCCTTCGGGAACTTTTAAATTTTACTGGATAAATGTAGCCTATGTGTTAATCGAGGGTATAATAACCTACCACCGTTCCAAATTTCATCCAAATCCGTCCAGCCCTTGCAGCGTGAAAGAGTAACAAACGAACACACAAACACACAAACTTTCGCATAATATTACGAGCACATACATATATTCTCTCAACACAGCGCTGCGTCGACCTTAAAGGTGAAGTTTTATCTGGCAAGTTAAAGAAGTCCCGTCGGAGCGTACAAAACACATTTTAGCGCGTGCCTTCTCAATTAGGCAGCTTTATACGACACTGAGCTTGACTCACCTGCCTGCTGGCCCCCATCACCCCCCAGAGTGGGGTAGGCAGAACTACAGAATTACCATCAATTCTAAAATACCTGTTGATAATTCTGCAACCACATTTTGCACAATCAGGCTAAGATTTTTACTAGTGACAGGTTTATTTTTTATTAGTGACAGGTTGCAAGCCCTTCGCCTAATATAGGCTGTCCCAAAAAATTACGCAACATTTACGACACACGGACAATAATATTAAACGTAGGATTATTACACAAACAAGGAAAAAATAAAGCATAATTATAGGCGATGATTTCATTGATGATGTATTCCGTGTCACGTTCGTACGGTCGAACCATGACATGCCTAGCAATTCAGTTTAGGATGAGTGTAAGCGACAGAGCTATAGCAGCTACATGGCTGTCTCCTTCTCTCACCGTAAACTGAATTGCTTAGCAATGTCATGGTAACCGGGCGGTTTAAAAAAAAAGTGTATATAGTTCCTTAACTATGTACACTTTCCCATTTCGTCACGAAAATTAACGGCTCGGAAATGTACCTATGGCTAATTTTCGTGACGAAATGGAAATGTAAAATTTTCTTAATTTTTGTCCTTAACGATGTACACTTTTTTTGTAAAACGCCCTTCCATTAAATTTAAGTACCTGCAGCTATTGATTTACTAAATTCAAACCACTATTACTTTAGATACGTTTTGCCACGATTTAATTAGACTGAGTCGCGAGTGAGTTTAATTCACGCTTTGAGCTACAAATGTCTGCCCTTTAAATTAGAATTTCCTCGTATAATAGATTAACCCGTTTTTTTTTGTAAAACGCCCTTCCATTAAATTTAAGTACCTGCAGCTATTGATTTACTAAATTCAAACCACTATTACTTTAGATACGTTTTGCCACGATTTAATTAGACTGAGTCGCGAGTGAGTTTAATTCACGCTTTGAGCTACAAATGTCTGCCCTTTAAATTAGAATTTCCTCGTATAATAGATTAACCCGCAAACGATGCTAATTATTTTAAGTGTCGCGGTTATTAACAATCAATAACACTCACTAACCACATTATAAAATAAGAGTGAATTCGTCAACACTCATTAAACTCGGTCCCACCTCAGTCCCACGCTAGATCTCCCGTGGACAGGCCGCACGCGCACCGATCGCGACCACACAAAACATGGCCGAAGTCACTAACGGTGACCATGGTTACGCCAATGGTTGTAAAGTTAATTATCATCTGGGACACTTTTTGACAGAAACATTGCTTCAAGATCCAGATGCTATATGTCAGGTATGTGACAAGTTAAATTTTAATTTGGTAATTCGTAGTGTACACGTTAGGGCCTCTTGTTCATGTAAAAATAAGTGTTTTACTTTGGAACCCTGCGACTGTTATAAACTTATGAGTGGTTTAATCTTTTTATCGTTATATCGTTATTTGTAAGAAGCACCCTATATATTTGCGAATTAATCAATGTCGTCTCATCTATATTTAGGGAGTCAAAGTTTTTTCTATTTTAAATGTTTGCGTGTGACATTATGCACTGATTACGAATGACGCGATGTGTTTTGTAAATCAACTCACTTCTCAATTCGTTGACGAAATATTAAGCTTATTAAGCAAGCTACGCAGCTAATAAAAAAAGACAAAATGTAAGGAATTGACTAGCTAGTAAACGACACCTTACGTCAATACTATACATACATAACATCACGCTTTCATTCCCAGAGAGGTCACAGAAGTACCAACAACTCTAAAAATACTGGTTTGTAATTCTGTAACCACATTTTGCACAATCAGGACAAAAAGTTTACTAGTGTATTGACACTAGCAAACAGTGACAGATTGCAAGCCCATCGCCTAACAGTACTACAAGCCTTTATTCCTTTAGTCGCCTTGTACGACATGGACATGGACATGGAGTGGCACAATTCTAACCCGGCAACCACGCGCGTTAGTGATAATATAAACAATAAATACGACACATTAGCCTAGTTAGGAATGAACCTGCCTCCGAAGCCAGCAGCGGTCCTGGTTTCAAATCCCGGTAAGGGCAGATATTTGTTCCTGAGTCTTGGATGTTTTCTATGTATTTAAGTATGTATTGCTATATATACTCGTATGTATGTTTATCGTTGTCCATGCCCATAGTACAAGCCTTGAGCTTAGTTTGGGACTAGGTAAATTTGTGTGTGATTGCTGTTTTTTTTTTTTAATAAGTATATTGGTACAATCTGACGCAAATGACCTAGTCCCAAACTAAGCTCTAGGCTTGTACTAGATGACTGCCTAAAGCTCAGTTTAGGACTAAGTCAATGTTGTAAGCTTGTCTCCAATTTATAGTGTGATTTTTACGCAAATGTAATGACCAATCGAAAGAAACAAGAGAGAATCGTGACGACAACATCCTTTACCCAACAGCAGGTAGATTAGATAGGGCATGATTGAAGCAATTGATAGATTTCTCTGGAGAAATTGCATTAGAAAATACTGTTGCAGGTCATGTTACTGTAGGTGTAATGTTACAGGCACTCTTAGTCGCCACACCAGGCACGGAAGAAACCTCAAGTTAACCTCGTTGATAAAACAAGGTTATTTAAATAGTACATACATAACATCACGCCTTCATTCCCAGAGTGGGGTAGGCAGAGCTACAGAAATACAACAACTCTAAAAAGACTTGTTGATCTATAACCACATTTTGCACAATCACGCCAAGAAGTTTACTAGTGTATTAGTGACAGGTTGCAAGCCCATCGCCTAACAGTACTACAAGCCCTTATTCCCTTAGTCGCCTCTCACGACATCCACGGGAAGACATGGAGTGGCACTAATCTAACCCGGCAACCACACGGGGCAAAAAAGTACGCGTTTAATCCCATCAAAAACATTAATGTGAAATGAGAGCCAAGATAATTAAATATCATGTGAAACCTAAATGGGTGCCAAGTTCAATGGTCAGTCCTGAAATTTATTTATAACAACTTAGAACATAATTTCTTCTTATAACTTAGAAATAACATATTGAAGCCTAAGGTCTGACTTGGCTAGTTTTCATAACCGTTTGAGGTTGTTTATAAAATTATAAATAAAATAAATAAATAAATATCAGGACACAATGTCACACAAATTGACCTAGTCCCAAACAAAGCTCAAGGCTTGTACTATGGGTACTAGACAACGATAAACTTACTAATATAGAGAAATATATACTTAAATACATAGAAAACATCCAAGACTCAGGAACAAATATTCGCGCTCATCACACAAATATCTGCCCGGGATTTGAACCCAGGACCGCTGGCTTCGGAGGCAGGGACACTCCCAACTAGGCCACCGTGTCGTCATTATGAGCACATTATGTTCCTCGCAAGTCTCAATGTATGAAATAGTAGTAGTGACTTATGATTGGGTCAGAAGTGGCTCCAAATAGTTTGTATAATTACAAACGGTGCTGCGCGCCAGGTCAGAGGACCATCTCACAAATGACCTAGTCCCAAACTAAGCTCTAGGCTTGTACTATGGGTAGGTACTAGACAACGATATAAATACTTAAATACATATAAAACATCGAAGACAGAAATAAATACACGTGCTCTTGACACAAATATTTGCCCGTACCGGAAATTGAACCCGAGACCGCTAGATTCGTAGGCAGGGTCACTACCAACTAGACCTTCGCGCCGTCGTTTTATACGAGTATGCGTATGTTTGTACCTCTATAATCCATGACTTGTCTTATTTAGTAAACACTTTTATAACCTCAAATGCTCCCTTGTCGCGTAAAATTACAATTTAATTTAATAAAATCAAGAAATGCACCAGAAAACGGCAGTCGAAGCCAAAAACGATGCATTTTGAGGTTATAAAAGTGTTTACTGAATAAGACAAGTCAGTTGGTATGGAATTTAAGCATATATGATTAGATGACCATCGAATCTGACATTCCATTACTGACTTTATTATAGTGTTTTTTAATACAAGATGGCCCCGCCGGGCAAGTTGATGATGCACGGTTGCGTCAATGTTACGAAAAATTAAGTGGTAGGGCTAGGGAGCGACGTCGTGGACAGAAAACGCTATAGCCGTGTGTATATCAATTTCGTTCTAAATCATTTATTGCGTTCGCTTTCACCACGACACGCAAAATGTTCTATCTTTAAGTTACAAATATCAAGTTAGCATTATCTTTTTCTGCCGTTGCTTGCAACGTAGGAAATTGCCGTTAAAAAGATTTTGTTATGTTCGTCATTGCCTAAATAAACTGTGATAAGGTATCTAATTAGCGCAGTAACACATACTTATTAGAATTTTATATGCCGTTAATACATAAATTAAGTAAATAATGGTCAATCACAGATATTTTGAACAGTCTAATGAATAAATGAAAACCCAAAAAAGGTTTTCTTTGCTTATTTTTATGTAAATTCTCGATTTATTTGGATAAACTTCGCTCGTTTAAAATGAAAAATAGTGTAGCTTCTAATATTTTTTTTTTTTAAAATTTATTCAGTATTTCCACACAGTACCCTGAACATGCAAAAAAAACAAAATTTTAGCTCTATATAAATAAATAAATAAATAATTATTAGGGGAAATGTTACACAAATTGACCTAGCGCCAAACTAAGCTTTAGGCTTGTACTTTGGTACTAGACAACGATAAACATACTTATTGTATAGAGAAATACATACTTAAATACATAGAAAACATCCAAGACTCAGGAACAAATACTCGCGCTCAACACTTCGTAATATTATAGCTACTTTAGATATAGTTTTTTTTAGGTTAATCGTGTTGCTATTGGTGTTTGTCCCTGACAACGGCCATGATTGCTCACATCCTCCGTGACGAGGTAACTTTCCGTGCTACGGAAGAATTATCGTCACGTGTAACCTACCTTATTATCCTACCTACCTACTTTACAATGTTATCTATTTCATTCAAAATTTATTTTTTTGGACAAGCTTCTGTTGGCAATTGTACTCTTATGCAGTCATTTACTTTTTATCAAGACCAACCTAATGAACTTTAATTTGAATTTCAACTGTTTAGCTATCACGGATCATGAGACAGACAGTGGTCTTAGTTATAGGGTCCCGTTTTTAACACGGAACGGAACCCTAAAAAGTCGTGAATTCAGACCCTTTTTGATTTTAAACCAGAATAGAGAGTTATCAATTAAAAAAAAACAGAAGTGAGCAAATATGCACTGTGATGCAGACTGTCAAATTAAGGCATTTAAGAGACCACGACGGTCGGTGTTCTGTTAAAAAAATAAAATAACTATTCTCATATAAAAAATAACATTATAAAAACCTAACCAACCGGTGCTGCCGGCAGCGGGGCAGGGCTCAAGCTACCGGTGGTTAGGGCTGCACAGAGAGGAACCTCCTCACAATACGTGCCATGTCGAGGAGTACTGCTTTCTATATCTGGCCCTTGATCCAGCCACCTAGCGCGAGCCTCGTAAGTGCTTCCATCTAATAGGTATACCCATCTAATGTGTATATAGGTACCAAAGCTGGGCACCGTTAATCAAATATTTAACTTCGTTAATCGTTAATCCGCTACAAAAAAAGTTAGCTTCGTTAAACGTTAAAGCGTTACATTTCGGAAGAATTAACGCAAGTTAACGTTAATCTTTAATCCGTTAATATGTGTAAAATTACATTTTTATATCGTTGCGTTAGTGAACTTAAAAGAAAGGTTATGAATTAAACAAAATACTTGTATAATTCAAATGTGTAATTTAATCGTCGGGCATAAGGTGCATATTCCCCTTCATGAACATTAACATGTTGAAGTTCTCGTCTGAAAGCGAGGCTCTTTTTGGTGTCAAAATGTCTTTACCCGTGGAAAATAAACATACTCAGTCAAATGTGGCCATGGATTCTCATCAGCATTGCTGGAATTCGATTCCATATCTTCCATGATACGGTTTTAATTACTAAACTGCACAATACACTATTTTTAACTAAATTACACTCGCAAACAAAACACTCGTCACTGTAAGCACCGGCTCTAAGTAATGAAATGATCAAACGAAAAAAAATTTTTCGCAGTTTTCTCACTCGCACGCGCCGGCCAAATATATCTAGTTTTGTTTTTGTTTCACGCGCTGCCACGCGCCGCCCGGCACTTGTCATTTCATACTTGTCTGAACCTGTTTTTCGCGCCGCGCCGCGGTTTCGTGCGGTAAATAGTAGGCATTGGATTAACGATTAACGGACTTCTGCACATTAACGGAAGTTAACGTGTCCGTTAACATTTTTAAAAGTTAACTTAAAAGTTAATCCGTTAATCAAAATGTTAACTTCGTTAATTAACGATTAACGGATTAACGAGTTAATGCCCAGCTATGATAGGTACCAAGTGACTGCCACTTGGATCCACTTGTAACATTTTATAGACAGTAAACACCTGAGTTTCAATTGCGAGATAGCTTTATAAGTAAATAATAAACTTGATTATAATGACAATGACAATGAAGATATTATGATAAGAATGTCATCGACATACTGTTGTGATAACCTTTGTATACATATAAGTATTATACAAGGTACTACTTAGGACTACAGCCATGCCCGTGTTTTGAAATGAACTAAAATACTGTCTTGAAATATAATAATCCCACCGAATACATTTTCGGGTCATTCACACTCTTAAAAACAAAAGTTGTCTCTCCTGTGGTCAATAGTTAAAAGCTTGTGTGCATATAAGTTTTGTTTTTATATGATAGGTCTAAAGAAGTCCTGACGCCGTTTATGTGGGGATGGGAAAAGCCAGAAATTAGGCCTTAAAAACGGGTTACCTTCGTTTCGTCAATAAGTTTTTGGTCAAATGTTTCATTTCCCAAATTTTCATTTGCCAACCCGCGTTGTTTTCTGTAACCGTCATTATTTTAGGATTTTATAAAAGCTAACCTAACCTAACCTATAGGGTTCAACACGATGGTACTAAAATAAATTCTGTTAAATTTACATAAAATTGGTTTGGCAAATGAAAAATTTGGGTAATGATACATTTGACCAAAAATACTTCGGCCAAACGGCAGTCTCGTAAAACGTTAACTTCCGGCGTGTCCACAGGAAAGAAGCTAACCTAAATCTGTGTATGACCCTTTCAAGTAAAGTGTTGCCAAGACGAGACCATATGGCTTGCACTGTCAAAATGTTATCAGATCTCGCCTACGCGTGTACCTAACACAACAAGCCCTCACTTCACAAACTCTACACCTTTTGTCAAAAGCATGGCCATCTCCAAGAACTATTGTATAACAGAAAAGAAATGAACAGTGAATATTTTTTTCACCTTACGTCCATGTGAAAATTAATCTAAAGAAAATTATAAGAGCAGTGCATTTACACATACTTAATTATACCTTGAATATTGGAAAAGGTGTTCCAGGCGGGGAAAATAGACATGGAAAAACTTTGATTGCTGTACGAGAGTTTGGCTTTTTAGAGTCAGTTATCCTAGTCCAAACATGGTTTAAAAAGTGAAAAATGTGGGTTGTTTGTTTCTTCGTGGGCTGTTTTTAAAACCGGTAAGGTTAAAATTTCCGGACATGTCGGAGAAAAGTAATGTTTTAATTATTTTCCACAATTCAAATGGGTTGGCAAATATACTTGCGGTTTAATTTTACCGCATTGTATTTTTTATTACCTTTGGGTAATATGATCTGCCTGCTAAAGTGAACAGGGCCTATATTCAGGTGCGTTAAAACGATATCGTGTTTGACTCGTTTAAAAATCGTTTATGTCACAGTCGCCATTATTGTAAATGACATAAGAGTTATCAAAACGTTGACAATACGGAAACACGTCAAATACGATATCGTTATAACGCAGTTGAATAGAGGCCCAGTTGTATGTATGTAACAAGTGACCAAAGTTTTTGCATCTCGTGCGTTTGAATCACTCGCTACGCTCGTGGATCAATTATAGAATTCTTAGCTTACTCGGGATTCAAAATCAACACGCAGTAAAAACCAAATTTGCTGTTTTGTTGCACAAATAACTATAATTATAATTATTCATGTATTGAGAACCGGTTCTTATATTATAATTATGGGTGCGATTAAAAAATAATAAGTAGGTAACCGCGGGAATTATGCAGATATAATTGCAGTATTTATTTGTTTCAAAGTCGGCGTCAAAGATGTTTAATTTTTTTACCTCGTTCCCGGTAAAATATAGGGATAT
Organism: Acleris holmiana; assembly: GCA_949316455.1. Lineage (NCBI taxonomy): Eukaryota > Metazoa > Arthropoda > Insecta > Lepidoptera > Tortricidae > Acleris > Acleris holmiana. The sequence continues at coordinate 15,222,541 of OX438783.1, forward strand.
AAATAAGTTTTCTCAACAATACTATGTAATTTTAACATAACACCATTATTTGGAAGTACTAAAGTTTCATGATTAGATTAATCAACTTTTAGTAAAAGTACCTGCCTCACAACAATAGGGAACATCCATGTTTTTTTTTCTTACTCTCTCTGGAAAGTGCTATGAAAGTCAGGAATAATTTTCGTGTAATTTTTTCATAAGATATGAATGCTTTAAAAAGTCGTAGTGCAAAAACACTATACAAAATCGACGACAGGAATGACGTCACAGCTGTTGTTCCATGTTTAAAATATAAGGACCTGGGCCTCTATTCAGGTGCGTTAAAACGATATCGTGTTTGGCACGTTTAAGAATCGTTTATGTCACAGTCGCCATTATTGTAAATGACATAAGAGTTATCAAAACGTTGACAATACGGAAACAGGTCAAAAACGATATCGTTATTACCTTGTAGAATTCCAGCCCTTATCGAGAAATTTGCATTTATTTCGTAATTAACTATGTTAAAGCCAATATCGTTGAATTAAAATATTACGTAAATAAATTGAGGATGCCGAAGAAAACAATTTAAACATTAAAAGAAGTTTTATAATTTGACCAAGTTTTTATGCTTTTTTTTACCTTTTCTCCTTTTGTTTTGTTTATCAGAATTGAGTTTCATTGATACGATTTAGGAGAAAAGGTAAAAAAGGCATAAAAAACTTACTACAAATTATAAAACTTCTTTTAATGTTAAAATTGTTTTCTTCGGCATCCTCAATTTTTTTTCAAAATCGGCTTACAACTGATGAAGTAATCGGTGAACATACATAAAAAAAAATACAGTGTATAACCTTCTCCTTTTTTGAAGTCGGTTAAAATAGCCTACTCTTTGTACTAGAGCCGAAGTTAACGCAAGCTGGCGACTATTATCAACAAGAAAGTAGCTCAAATGTCCACGTTTTACAGATAGACGCAGCCACAGGCCAAGAGGAGACACGAAGGTCGGTCCTGACGCGGACCAGGCAGCTAGCCAAGTGTCTGCGAACCCTGGGGCTGAAGCCAGGAGACGTGCTGGCGCTGGGCGGCAACAACCACCTGGATCTATGCATACCGCACTTCGCTGCTCTGCTGAATGGATACCCAGTCACTGGAGTTGACCCTTTCTTCAAGTACGGTAGGATATTATAAACAAAACGAATACTAAATGGTTTACTCACATTAGTCATGTAACTGCCAAAAAATATTTTGGACTCATTAGGAGTCGTCCATCAGGGGAGTGTGTTCGCCCTCATACTGGGAAGCCGCCCTCCGTTCAGCACGCTACGCGCAGCCAGTCAAATTTAGACTCGAAGTAGTTGAAGTAACCTAATCTTTCCGCGGTTTGAATATAGGAACCGGCTGTAAGTGTTCGTTTTGTTAATCATAATGACTGACACTAGTTTAAATTTTGTAATGGTAAGTGATTAGTTAGAGCACTTTCACATTAGCACATTCATATGCTTGGTTTCTGGTCAGTCTAAATCATTGCATACCCATTTCAACTAAGTCACAAAAACGAATATTAAGACAGTAATTGGCTCGACTCGTCTCGTCATTCGTAAACATCTATTCTTCTTACTTGTCATTTAGTTTTATTTAACGAACCTACATCTACGTTTAGGCGGTTACTGAGTCAAAACTTCTTTAAATAAAATTCAAATTCAAACATAACGTCACGCCTTTATTCCTAGAGTGGGGTAGGCAGATCAACAGAATGCCGACAACTCTAAACTTGTTGATAATTCTGTAATCACATTTTGCATTCAGGCTAAGATGTTTACTAGTGTATTAGTGACAGGTTGTAAGCCCATCGCCTAACAGTACTATAAACCTTTATTCCCTTAGTCGCCTCTCACGACATCCACGGGAAGACATGGAGTGGCACTATTGTAACCCGGCAACCACACGGGGGCTTCAAATTCAAATCAGTGCATATCACATTACAGGCTCATTAAAATGGAACAATAGAACATAATACATGGACTGGTATCCATGACACCCTGCAAGGATACAGCGATATTAAAGGGCAAATTGTACATTTTACTTTTAAGGTTTTTTTTGTGGATGAATTCACACACTCGGCCGCCGACTCGATGTTCCCTATCTCTTTATACATCAACATCGAACTTATCATATCACTATAAGTAGAGAGTATGCGGAAAGAGAAGAGTCGTAGGATTTGAGGGCGTCCCAGTCCTATTTTATTGTTTTTGCTATGCTGACAACGATAGTTCCCGTTCCTGCCACGATTCTTCTCTTTCTGCACAGAAATCGTTTATTGAATAGAGAGATTTAGCTGTTTCAATATCTTAATAACTGTTTTTATTACTAACTTTTTGTTTTCCTTCTACTTTGTTCTCTTGTTCTCCTGGTGTAGCGCGGCGTGCGCCTGCGCTGGCTATTATTTCGGCTATGTTTAAATACTTTGTCTCTATCTGTGAGGACCTCTAATTGTTTTTTTTGCTATCTAATCTAGTTTCTATCTTGATTTGTGAGCTGTTGGATCTCCAGTAAATCACAAATAAATAGAGGCCCTGGTTATACGTTATTTACAGATGAAATCAAGAATCTATTCAAGCTAATCGAGCCAAAGATAGCGTTTTGCCAGCGCGAGTCCTTCGACCACTACCAGCGAGCGGCGACGGAGCTCGGTTTGGACACCAGGATCGTGGCCTTCGATGGAGCTGAACACACCATGGCTCAGCTAGTCCAGGACTGCGATACAGGATCTATAGAAGATTTTGAGTAAGTCACGTGAAAAGTTTCAGAGTAAATATGTATACAGAAACGTACGTCTGTATTTTTTTTTTTACTAAAGGCCCATACCATTTTATTCATGACCGTACTATGAATGGGTCATACATAGATTTAGGTTACCGTCTTTCCTGTGGTCACACCGAAAGTAAACGTTTTTAAGGCCTAATTTTCTGGCTAAGCCCATTCCCGGAAAAACACGGTGCTTTAGACCTATCATATAAAAACATAACATATTATATGCACACAAGCTCTTAACTATTGACCACAGGAGAGACAACTTTTGTTTTTAAGAGTGTGTATGACCCGAATAGGCGCGGCTCACTCCGCGATTTACGTTCATCGCTACAAGTACATGCCGGTTACCCATCTGACGGGTACTATTCCGTGGCTACAGATTAGAAGGTATGTGGCTGCCACGCTACGCATCGGATAATCGCTAACGTAAATCGTAAATATATCGCAAGTGAACGGCCACATTCATCTGTTGGCATGTCGCATTGTTTCTGTGGAAGTTAATAAAAAGACACCTAAAATATATTATTAGGGCAATACATTATTATTTTATTTTTAGACGTTGACAGCCCTCATTATTGGCGACGCGGCGAGTGAGCCAATTCATTTTCACCATTCGTACACAGCCTTAACGTTCTGTTTGACTTGCGTTGGAGTCGACGATGTTAGAGGGCAATAAATTATAATGTTTTGTAGAGATCAAAGGAGTGGAGCCATCTGTACTTGTACTAATATCTATTCTATGCTGTGACCGTAATAGGAACGTGTCAGGCGCGGAATGTACGCGACGCGGACTACTACGTGTCAACCGCGTGTCATACCCGTGGTTTAGTGTCCATAAAATCAGCGTATTATCCTCGTACCATCCCCGTACCATCCGCGTATGTATAACTACAATCGACGTCATCAAATCGTTCCTTCTGAAATTATCAAAAGAGGCCTCACACACGGTCAACCTTACCTTAGATGAAATTATGGTTTGTCCGCTTCATGTCAAAATTTTAAAAGATGCAATATTTTAACGCCCAGTATATTTATAATAGGCTTAGAAAGGTCATCAATTCATCATATGCGGTTGTAATCCATGCTCGCCTTGTCGCCGCCTGCTCGCAACGGTCTTGCAACGTTGCGTACCTTGCAAGAAGCGTTTCGGCACGGCACGCGACGGTGTCGGTCGGTAACGACCTAGTCTAGTGGACAAGGTCTCATGCTTGTCAATACTCCATATTTTTATTATGGATGGATAACCTTTTCAGGATAGCAGATTTCGACACAGACAAGATATTCGCGTGGCTGGTCAGCACGAGCGGCTCCACCGGGCTACCCAAGGTCGCTGCCATGAAGCATCAGTCCGTGCTTGCCGTGCTCAGGGCGTTCAAGCTCTACGCTGGACCGTGAGACCCTTGACTACAGCTAGATATAGGCAATGGGTAAATATTGGGTACTTAGACAAATACCCAATATTTGAGTAAATACTTGAACACATACATAAATACTCGTAACATCACGCCTTTATTCCGAGAGTGGGGTAGGCAGAGGTACAGACATACCAACAACTTTAAAAATACTTGTTTATTATTCTGTAACCACATTTTGCACAATCAGGTTAAAAATATACCAGTGCATTAGTGACAGGTTGCAAGCCCATCCCTAGCAGTACTTCAAGCCCTTACGCCCTTAGTCACCTCTTACGACATCCACGTGAAGACATTGAGTGGTTCTTCTCTAAAACGGCAACCACACCTCCTCCTGATAACTTTTGCAAATCTTCCAGGAAGCTGGTAAGAGGCCTGCACCTCTCGGCTGTCCAGTGGTTGTCAGGCTACATCGGCGTCATCAACATGCCGGCTACCAACAGCGTCAGGGTGCAGACTTCCGCGCCGGCCACCGTCGAACACGTCATCGACATCATCAACCAGTACAAGGTGAATTTAACTCTTGATACACACCAAGAAAGAGCGCTCATGGATGTATTTTTTTTTAATGTATTTATCAACAAGTAAACTGCATCCACTTACGAACCTTCAAACAAATCGATGCAGTGTGACTGCGTCATTGTAAAGCTGTTTTTTCAAGCTAGGTGAGACGAAGCGGTGAGAGAATTTGAATTTGTATAAAAAAACACTTTTCTCAAACATGCTCGGAAATAACCGTTTCCCAATTGAAACACAAGGACGGAAAGTGCCTCATTTTACTCCTAGGAGTAAAAAAACCATAAGAAAACATTACTATTTCATCAAAGATGCGCGAGGAAGCAATCGATTTTTTCAGTACAAATTTCAATTCTCGTGTCGCCTCGCCGGTGGGAAAGCACCTTAAAGGTTGCTTCGGATGTGTTTGATATCCACCAATAATATTAATTGGTCCACATATCATAGCACTGGTGAAAACTGGTTCAAGTAAGCTATGTTTTTTATTTCTGGATGCATGCTGTGAATCTGGGCTATGGATGATTGCATAGCTTGTGCTGCGCATCACCCCCGATCGGCTACAAATCTTAGCATTAGTGGAAACGGTCACATAGTTTCGTAGCTTTCACATCCTCGCAGCATAGCTGTATAACACATCTCTGGTAGAAAGGCACCCTTAAACCCAACCGATGGGCGATTGTAATAGTATAACGTACTTATAATTTTTGTACAGTGTGTGTCTTCTATACGAATACATATCGACGGTTTTGTGACTCAACCTCGTATATAGAATATTGTCCAGTAAAAACTGACACCCACTAACGGCCGAACCCTATATTCAAACCGCGGATTGATAAGGCTTACTTCGGGTGGAAATTTGACATTTGCCCATAGAAAATGTGTGAAATTTTAATCCGAAGTAAGGCTATCTGTCCGCGGTTTGAATATAGGGTTCGGCCGTAAGTATGCACTCGCTTACTGGACAATGTTCAATATATGAGGCGCTCAAAGTATAAGCCCTAATGACCCTAATTTCAAATATTTTGTAAAAAGAAACATACAAGTTAATTCGGAACGCAATGTATCGGTAACAAGTTAACAACTGTTATCACTATATCAGGTAAACAATGGGTGAACATATGCTTCTCAGAAGAGTCTAATAAAACTTTGCACTACAATGCTTCTCGAGAAAACTTTAAGGGTACTCCTAATTACTGAATTGTTAACAGTACTTAAAACTCTGGTTAGTTACATTGCATGTTTATATGGAAGACGCACACTTTATAGCCTATGCTATGACACTCGCGCGCTCATAATCATATGACAACGCATTTGCTCAAATCAGCCCAATAGTTTTGGAGCTGTTCGATTTATGATCGCAAACATACCCACAAATACATAAACATGGACTTATACTCATAAGTATCGTGACCTTTATTTTTTTGCTTCACGTGTTGGTTAAAAGTACGTACATGCAAAGATCTCTACCAATTACATAGGTACATACGTAACATCACGCCTTCATTCCCAGGGTGGGGCATGCTACAGAAATAGCCACAACTCTAAGGACTCGTTTATAATTCTGCAATTACTTTTTAGACATTCAGGCCAAGATGTTTACCAGTGTATTAAGGTCGAAAACCCATCGCCTAGCAGTACTACAAGCCCTTATTCCCTTAGTCGCCTCTTACGACATCCACGGGAAGACATGGAGTGGCATTATTCTAACCCGGCAACCACACCAATCTACAACACTCAGCACTAGTTTTATTGATTCTTGGACCATTTTGCGGGTGGCGCGTTCTTATCACGATTCCCTTCATTCCAGCCAGCCAATATGATGAGTGCGCCCTCCCTGCTGCTCCGTATCCTGAAGCATGAGCTGCCGTGCGACTTGAGCTGCTTCAACAGCATAATCCTCGCTGGAGCCAGTGTTTATAAGAGCTTCCTCGTCGATCTCAAGGTATAATGGTTTATATATGACGTTCATCCGATCAGATAGCTGAATCCTTGGTTCTGGGAAGACAGGAGATAAATTGCCGCTATGATAGCTAATCGAGTTCCCCACGGGCTAATTTCCCGACTGAAGTGTTATGTGATGGGTACGAAATTTGTCGCACTCTCTCATAGTCCGTTTTCTGGATTAGCACATAAGATAATTTATTTCTCGCAAAATCGCGTTCTACGCAGAAGCCTCGGGCAGAGGCATCTTATCCTTACTTATCTTATCCTACAGAGTGGGCTCTTTCGGATACACTGCGACCCCTTCAGGTCACCTTAAGAGCATCGGGTAATGCACTTAAGTTAGAATAACTCATTGGTACACGGTGACCGAGGGGGTATGAACTCGGTACTTTACGATCACCTTAAGTCGACCCCCTTAGCCACTCGGCTTCCGACGCTCTCGGGCAGAGGCATTGTACAGACTCGTATTTCTTGACCTCCAGGCTGCGCTTCGTCCTGATGCAGTAATTGTGGAAGCCTACGGACAGACGGAGACGCTGGGGCTGGTGCTGCGCCCCACGCCCCTCGGCCCGCTCGGCACCTGCGGCCAGGAGATGCCCCCCATCAAGATAAAGGTAATCATAACCTTATTTTTCTGGGTTAGCCTATTACCTAGCGACTGATCTGGTATCTTATAGCAACAGTGTTCGCTCGCAATGTTGGGTTCCGGGATAAGACAACCGGTGAAATTACTAGCATAGCATAGTATGGCATTCCATTTTTGTCCTCAGGGTTGACAACGCATTTGAGGTCTTAGGATTATAGACTTGAGAATTCAAATATGTATGGATCTCAGATTCCACTTACCATCGGGTGGTCTGAGTGCTCGTGTGCCTTATCCTTATCATAAAAAGAAGTCTAAAAAGTTAGGCACGTTAACTCACGCAATAAAAATTTCTATGACACTTTTCCGTTGTGTGACAAAAATTAGCTATACAATAGTACGATACTTTTCGTTGCACGACGGAGCTTTCTTCGCCTTCGTTGTTTGTATGGTTAAAAACGATTAGCTTTGGTCCAACTTTTTGGTTACCCCTTATCGTTTGTTTATGCTAAAAAACATTTTACCATGTAATTTATTTTCGAGGAGACTTAAGTAAATTATAGGCATGTTTCAGACGAAAGAGATAATACTTTTTAGGGTTCCGTAGTCAAACTAGGAACCCTAATAGTTTCGCCATGTCCGTCCGTCCGCGCGTCAGCAAACTAGCTCAAAGACTCTTCTTACTAGAAAGCTGTAATTTGGCATGAATATACATATTAGGCACGCCAACTAAGTGGTAAAATAAAATCTTGTTTTTTTTTTAATTAATGTACATACTTCCCCTACACGTAACGTGGGGATGTTTTTTTTCTCCGTTTATGAAAAATTAAGCTTTAAAGCGCTAATTTTTGTTAGACTCAAGTGTCCTACAGCCAAAATTACAAATACTAAAAATCAGTAAAAAATCTTAAATGATAGAGCATATAACAGGAAAACTATCACGACTAAGTAGACATTGGTTCTTGAGATACAGGCGATTGCAGTGTTTATACCTACTAAAATCGTGTAAGATGGCACCCATTGACTTTAAATAGGAAATTAGTTATTTATGTCTTGTTGGCTTCGGAACTCTACACTGTGCATGGTCTGACATGCTTTTTCCCGGCTTTGGTTTTGTTTTTAATTGTTTTTATTATAATTAGGATTTTATTCAATTAGCTCCTTAATTATTATTGTAATGTCATACATGCCTTTAATTGACATTCAAGGCCCATGAATGGTGCCTCGCCAAGTCGTTTTTGATATAAACTCTATGTATTAATTATTTTCAGTTAGTGGATCCAGTCACGGGAGAAACCATCACGGAACCCAACGTGCCAGGAGAGCTGTGGTCGAAGGGAGGCCCCCAGTTTACTGTACGTACTATTCCTCAAGAACAAAGGGACCATAATATAAAAAAACCGGCCAAGTGCATGTCGGACCACGCACAGTGAAGGGTTCCGTGGGGATGAACGTTCATGGTTGAAATTCATTTTTTTATTTTTTTTTATTAATATCTCAAAACTACACAGCGTATTGTGTTCAAAACAATTTTGGTTAGAAGTATTTCGATGTTCTACTACTGTAATTTTTATTAGAATGTTCTATTTAACAGTTCGAAAGCTACCCACCTGGACAGAATTTTTACGACTTTAGAAGCGTATATCTCGCCAACGGTTCACTTGCGTAAAAAAGTCACTTGAAAACCTCGGTATCATTTTGGAAGCCCTATCGAAAAATACCCACACGCTGATGTAACGCAAAAAAAATATTTTCGTCCCCTAGTTAGTATGGAGTGCCACCCCTAAATATATATTTTTTTCAATTTTACTACATCATGGTATAGCGGTTCATAGAATTCATCTATCCTCCAAATTTCATTTATGTAGTGCCAATAGGCTCTGAGTAAAATGGCTGTGACATACAGACGGACAGACGGACGGACGGACGGACAGACGGACAGACGGACAGACGGACAGACGGACAGACGGATAGACGGACATGACAAAATTATAAGGGTTCCGTTTTTGCCATTCGGCTACCCTAAAAAGCGTAGCGATAGAAAAAAAAAAAAAAAAAAATAGTTTAAACTTTTTGAACTGAGCTCATCCACTTACCTAATAACACAATGTTATTGTAAATATTATACAAATAATAATCAAATAATAATCACGGGACAATCTCACACAAATTGACCTAGTCCCAAACTAAGCTCTAGGCTTGTACTATGGGTACTAGACAACGATAAACATACTTAGTTCGAGAAATATATACTTAAATACATAGAAAACATCCAAGACTCAGGAACAAATACTCGTGCTCATCACACAAATATCTGCCCTTACCGGGATTTGAACCCAGGACCCCTAGCTTCGAAGGCAGGGTCACTCCCAACTAGGCTAGCGTGTCGTCAAACAATCCTATTATCTGCTTTTTTCCCGACACCACAAAGTTATTTAACGAAAAAGGTTAGAAGTACATCATGATTATTGAATTTTCAACCTTAGTCCTCGTTGAATAGTTTTAAAATTGTCTAAAAGGAAAATAGAGTATTCAAGACTTTTGTATTTCGTAACCAACTTGTCGAGTGTTGGGTTTTTTTTCATTTTTTGTTTTAAGAAGAAGGCACACGAGCACTCAGGCCACCTGATGGTAAGTGGAATCTGAGACCCATACACATTTGGTGGTTGTAAAATGAAAAAAAACGTTATCCTTGGCATTTGTTTATTAGAGTATTAGTCTTGTCTAAAGAAATAGAGTCGATAATCTATGTTAACATTTGAGCGGTTATAATCTGCTTCTACTACGAACTCGTTATTTTAATTTGTGGTTAACTACATAATGACTTAGTACTCTTAAGTGGATGGGCTTAGTTCAAAAGGTTAAACTATACCTACATGCTTTTTAGGGTTCCGTAGTCAAACTATACCCTTATAGTTTCGCCATGTCCGTCCGTCCGCAGCCTAGCTTAGACTTTTTCGTTTTTTTTTATGTTAAGGAGAAGGCACACGAGCACTCAGGCCACCTGATGGTAAGTGAAATCTGAGACCCATAGATATTTGAATTCTCAAGACTATAATCCTAAGACCTCAAATGCGTTGCCAACCCTGAGGACTAAGATGGAATGCCTCTATGCTAGTAATTTCACCGGTTGTCTTATCCCCACACCGGAACACAACAATGGCTGGCGGTAGGTTAATGGATAAGATGGTGGTAGCGATCCGGACGGACCCTGCACCGGGTCCTACCGCCACTAAACTCTTTGCACTAGAAAGCTGTAATTTATCATGAATATACATATTAGTCACGCTAACAAAGTGGTAAAATAGTCTTGAAAAAGATTTTTTTAGTGTACCTCCCCTACACGTACCTACTGTGGGGATGTATTTTTTTCTCGTCTACCCCATCGTGTGAGTGTCGTTAGATAGGTCTCATATTAAAAATGTTGCAAGATTGTAAAAATACAGTTTTTAGATTGAGGGTGATCCCTTAATCTAAAATATTAAGCTAAAGGAGAAGCAAAACTACAAACACTAAAAATCTGAAAAAAACTATCACGACGTATTATTTTGACGACACGCTAGCCTAGTTGGGAGTGACCCTGCCTTCGAAGCTAGGGGTCCTGGGTTCAAATCCCTTTAAGGGCAGATATTTGTGCGACGAGCACGAGTATTTGTTCCTGAGTCTTGGATGTTTTCTATGTATTTAAGTATATATTTCTCTATATAAGTAAGTGTATCGTTGTCTAGTACCCATAGTACAAGCCTAGAGCTTAGTTTGGGACTAGGTCAATTTGTGTGACATTGTCCCCTCATCCTGTGATTATTTATTTATTAGACATCTTTAGTTATGGAGATACAAGTGATTAAAGTGTGTATACCTACTAAAATCATTTAAGATGGCACCAGATGATGTAAAATTAGTTATAACTTTTAGTGTTTTATGTTTGTAGTACTTAACGGCTTCGGAACCCTACACTGAGCATGATCCGACATGCTCTTGCCCGGTTTTTAATAAATACGTCGAATGCATGGCCTTTATTCTGCTCGGTAAAACCAAACTCTGCATTTGTTATATAATCGTATTGTTTTAAACTCGGCCACCATTACAGTCAAGTAAATAGGAGCTAGGCTTAGGGGGTCGAATAGTGATCCCCTACCGTACCTACCTTAGTACCGAGATTGAACCCCCGCGGTCACCATGTACCAATGAGTTTTTCTAACTTCCTCGTAAGTATTATCCGATGCTAATACGGTAAAGGAAAATGCCATCTGTAAGAATAAGTTAATAATACCATATGTCAAAAGCAATATTACTTCACTAAGTAGTATAGAGCTCCTGACCTTAACACATATAATATCAATTATTCTAGGAGTATTACAAGAATCCAGAAGAAACTGCGAAAGCTTTCTCGCCGGACGGGTGGTACAAGTCTGGAGACCTGCTGTGGAGGGACGCGGAGGGGTACTACTTCTTCCTGGAGCGGCTGAAGATGCTCATCAAATATCGCTCTTATCATGTATGTAATGTGGTCTTGATTCCAACCGATAGTCACACCAATTTGCCACACTGGTGTGACTTGCTTCATTTTATTTATGCGTAGTCACACCATAGCGGCATAGCCCAACACACATTTGACGAACAAGAACAAAAGACAACAAAAGTGTCAAATATTTAATTTAATTTTAGCGTACACTTTCCAAGTATTGACCAATAGGGAAAATGCAAAAAAAATATTCTTACGCTCTCTGGAAAGTGCTATGAAAGAGAAGAATAACTATATTCGCGAAACAAAGCCTTCAAAAGTCATAGTTCAGACCGCTTGCAAAAACACTCGATACAAAATCGACAATCTCACACAAACTAAACTCTAGGCTTGTATTACGGGTACTAGACAACGATAAACATACTTAGATAGACAAATACATACTGAAATACAATTGTGCTCATCACACAAATATCTGCCCTTACCGGGATTTGAACCCAGGACCACTGGCTTCGGAGTCAGGGTCACTCCAAACTAGGCCAACGTGTCATACACACACAGAAATATGCATTTATTTCAGCAATTATTATGTTTAAGCCAATAGGATTGAATAAAAAAATTACGTAAATTAAATGAGGATGCCGAAAAAAACAATTTAAACCTTAAAAGAAGCTTTAAAATTTTATCAAGTTCTGATTCTATCGAAAATCTTAATAAACGGGTTAAAACTTAGTGTATTGCGTTTTATATGTGTTTTTTTACATTTTCTCCTAAATCGTATCAATATAACTCGACTCTGTTTTTCATGCATGTTTTCTATTGTAATTTCATCATGAATTTTCATCATGGTGTCAGACTCAAGATCACACTGTTGTCACACCACTGCTATTCGACGGAGCCCGCCTGGGGTCCTGTTTCTGGCCAATTTGCCCTTCGGGCATCTAAATATACCTACCGAACCTAACCTACTTTTGCGGAATAAAAATGATTCCTGACGAACTTCCGACGGAAGCGGCAACAAGTGGTGTGTCCACGAGTGTGCCGAAGTGTGCATTGGTGTGACTATGGGTCGGGTTAAATCAACGGTGACTACGGATGTATCAAATGGACCATAGTCACACCAGTATGGAAAATTGGTGTGACTAAGGATTGCTTGACTACCATATGACTCAGGAGCGTAAACGGGTCGCTTTCTATGGAAAATCTGTACGAAGTAACCCAGCAAAACCGCGTAACTAATAAACTCAATGAGTTGCAAAATGCACTTTGCTGACTTAGTTGCTAAGGTGTATTTTGCACCTTATCATTTTTGTTAGTTACTCGGTATTGCAATATCACCGACGATATTTTTCGAACCGTCTTATTTTTCGTGATAAAAAGTACCTTATATCCCCGGGACTCAAACTATCTCCATACAAAATTTCATCTAAATCACTTCGGTGCATTATCCGTGAAAGCATAACAAACAGACATACATAGACAGAGTTACTTTAATATTAGTATAGATATTGTAACAAGCTCATTAAAAAATCACTAAAGCTAAGCTATGCTATATAGTTAAACAGTTAATGCAAATGGTGCTTTCAGGTAATCCCAATTGAGTTGGAGGATTTAATATCAAGTCTCGAAGGAGTCCAAGAGGTATGTGTAACCAGCACGCCTAACGAGGTCGACGGAGAGTGGCCGGTGGCGGTGGTGGTAAGGACCCCAGGGTCGAAGATCTCTGCGCAAGAGATCAAGGACCTCGTCGCTGGTTAGTGTTTTCATTTGGTTCTCTATCGTTTGACCGAATTTCATATGACATAATTTTATATGGCATACGAATCATGTGCCATATTATTCATTTGCCACAAACGCATTTTTTCTAAAACCGTTAACTATTTAGAATTGTAATAATAAAACAAACCTAATCAAACCTATTGTGCTCTATGCGATGGCATGTAAAAACTACCTGAATGGTTTACGATTTCAGAAAAAATGTCTATATGGCAAATTAAATTATGGTATGTGATATTAGGGAAAATGAAGGTTATACTCGTAGGTCGTACCATTATGGCAAATGAAATTGGTACAAATGAAATTATTCATTCATTCGTTTTCATTTATCTTCACTTTACATACATAGCTCTCGTGTGTAGAGATAAAGTTAAAAGTCGCCTAAATCACCAATATCTTTCTGTCAAATATTAACCTTGAATTCAACCTGTTACCATACTACTGGACAGCGACTTTGTATAAGTTAAAGGCATTAAAATAGAACATGCTCACGCATATTAGAGGTGATTGTTATCTTATAATGCGGTTTGGCAAAAAGAGACTTGCGTAATGTTGCCACTCAAAAATATTAAACCACTGTCTCATTGTCACTAGGTCAAACGTTTTTGCTAAGCTTTAAATTAATTTTGCATTGTAAGCCAAGTTTACCTCTCAAGCATGGATGTTACGGAGGTGTTTTTATCGAAGGGAAGTCGGAATTCGAGTTTTTAAAATTGGTTTATCGGAGTCGAAATCTCAGGCGGAGGCAGAGGAGAAAGAGAGAGAGAGTTAAGAAAGAGACAGATTTAAAAGTGCCGGAACCGTAGTCGATATCAGTAACATCTCTACTCTGAACACTTGCCTTTACCTCTACATTCAAAGAGCGCATTCCTCAACTGGTTTCCCTATTGCAGATAAACTGTCAGTGCACAAGCAGTTAAGGGGCGGTGTACTGTTCGTAGACCAGCTCCCGATGACGTCTACGGGGAAGGTTGCCAGGGTAAAAGCCCGGCTGCTGGTAGATGGAGCTCAGTTGGAGTAGCAGAAGACGATGTGAAGGAAGACAAGGAGAAAGTCGTGCAATGACAGTAACGATTGCCTATAATAGGTTTCCCAATCGTTCTATTTATCTCATTTTAAGTACATATTAGAAATGCTTTTAATGAAACCATTATTAAAAAGAGAGATATTTCTATAGAATTTGTAAGTTGTAAAACAATCCTGAAAAGATGAACTGCTTCCGCCACTATTCTTTGTCTTAACCAAGGGGAATATGGTGAAATGGGCAATGTTTTAGTATTGTTTTGTCTGTGATTGCAGTATATTAAGCACGTAAGTTAGTAATTAAAATTATCTTTGTAAATAAATACAAGTAAACATATTGTACAATGACCGAGTCCGTATTATTAAGTTTTACAAAAATAAATAGACATTATATTATCTATTGCACATTTTGACTGCGTTTTTTATTATATTTGGTTATTATATTTTTTACATTTTGACGACCTTATTGTGAATTCATTTTGATTATGTGACAAAGAATACCTAATGTAATTTTCAATATGAAGTAAATGCCTATGATACAAGGAATAAGATCAAAAAAACCAATTAATCTGACGACGAAGGCCACCTTTCCTTTTATGTAATTTATTTTCGAACTAATGTGTAATCCTCAATTATTTAATGTTATATAATACGTATATATGTACATATACATATATTTTTTATTTTGAATCCTCTTTCTCCCCACATTTTTATGTCAATTATGCACATTTTCGGCTCACGCGGCCGCCGCAGACTTGCCCTCTTTTTGGTTGTGGCAGAATACCAGCGCGGCAGTCTCTGCAGCATTATGCTGAGTCAGCGCCTTTTCATCACACGACACATGGCTCATATATGGTGACCGACTTTGTTTAAACTTTGTTTAGCATGTTTTACTTATTTTCATGTTATTTTGGTTTGGTATTTTATTGTTTTTTTTTTCACTTTATATTTATTTTAGGAGCCTTGTGTGTTAGATGAATAAAGTTTTTTATCCTTCTATCTATAAGCGCGAGTATTTGTTGTATATGTCTTTAAGTATATATTTCACTACATGTGTGTTGTCATTATTTAATACTCGTAGTATGTATGTATGAATATAAACACTTTATTGTTCAAAACTAAGAGAGATAACAACAACACAACATTACGCCTTTATTCCCAGAGTGGAGTAAGCGGAGGACTTGTTGATAATTCTGTAACCACATTTTGCGCAAGTAGGCTAAGATTTTTACGAGTGCACTAGTGACAGGTTGCAAGCCCATCGCCTAACAGTACTACAAGCCCTTATTCCCTTATTCGCCTCTTACGACATCCACGGGAAGACATGGAGAGGTTCTAACCTGGCAACCACACGGGCAAAAGATAACAATTATGAAATAGTATACCAGGGTTGTTAACCTTTTAGCGATTGAGGAATAATGAATGACAACCGAAGATCTTAGTTTAGGACTATTTTTATTTATCGAAAATTGTTGAAGTACTCTCATTCAAGAGGCGTGACCTCTCCAAGAGCCTTGACGACCAACTCCTGGACCAGGTTGCGGGCGACTTTGCCGGTGGCCGTGAGCGGCAGGCGCTCCACGAACACCACGCCGCCGTGCAGCTGCTTGGGCGCTGACAGGTGACCTGGAAACATTATAATAAGATGATTTTTAAAGGGGCAGAAAACAGAGGAGCTCATAAAACTCCTGGTCATAGGGTTTTTGAAGATCAGCTAAAAAGGGTATAAGTAATAGAAGTCAAATGTATCATTTCCCAAATTTTTCATTTGCCAAAACAATGTTATATACATTTTTCAGAATTTATTTTAGTACCATCGTGTAGAACCTTATAGGTTAGGTTAGCTTTTATAAAATCCTGAAATATATACGGTTACAGTAAACAAAGCAGGTTGGCAAATGAAAATTTGGGAAATGAAACATTTGACCCAATATAATAAGTTATAGTATACTTCTTATACTCGTACCATTGATATCCTTAACACATTTTTTTTGCAATGTCATTCTATCATCGTTGGCAAACGTGATAATATTCTAGAAAGCCCGTTGTTGTTCTTTTTTTATATATAGGGGAGGGGGGCCCAAAGTGAGCACCTTTAGAAGCACCGACAAAAAAGTATGAAGAAAATATCGATAACCCTTAACTTTGAATGCTATTTAAAGCTGAATTTATCGTAGTTTAATTATACGTACTTCAATAATCTGCAAAGTTTAGGGAAACTAATAAAAATAACGAATTACCAAAACTTTACTTTTGCTCGCTTTGCCCGAGGCGGAGCCTAAAGCGGGCACAGCTTTTGGGCAAAGTGAGCACACTTTATTCATGCAATAACCATACAATATCTATTTGGAGATAAGGACAGAAACTACGCCAATCACATAAATAAAACTCCAATTAATTGAGATAGGCTTTAATCAAAGTCAAAACATAACAAATTTAATAAAAAAATGGTACTTCTTACCAAACACACAACATAAGTACTTTAAAAAACTCCAACAAATTGAGATCAGAATCTAAACCTATGCCTTATGCCTTTGTAATGTCGCCCGGGGGATGCCATACTTCGCTGCAGTGGTTAAGTCCCTTCTTTTACTTCCGCCATTGCTTTTGACATTGATTCATCCCAAGCACCTTGTTCAGTTTTCCTTTTATAATTATTGACCATCTAAAACAAATAAAGCAATGAATACAAACAAGTTAAGCCTTTAAAAAACATGAAAACATATAAATCGCTTTAAAGGCCTATGCCTAGCGAGCACATGCTCACTTTGCCCTGCCCGCTTTGCCTTTTCGACCAAACCAACATTGTACTCAAACCTAACCTTCAATTATTTCACGCATATGAATGAACTTTTTACCTAAACAAAGCTAAATAACAGTCAATCCATATTACAATTAAAGTTTTTCAACAACGTCTTCACAAATCTACAAAACACTCGATACATACCTTGTATTTTTCATATCCGAACTGTTCAAAACATAATTTTCGTCACAACACACGCACGGTCACTCACAGCGGCGATGGGCGACTGTGGCAGGCGGAGCGGTGCGGGGGGGATATCTCCACGCAGTCCCGCCGCCATTGGTGTTATATTTTGAAGGTTATCACCAGTGCTCGCTTTGAGCACTGTGCTCGCTTTGGGCCCCCCTCCCCTATTTAAGGGGGCTCCCATACAACAGACATGTTTTTTTTGCCGTTTTTATCCGAACAAAGTTTAGTCCGACTCGCCAGCTTGGCCAGTTTTTTATCATGATGTTTTTTTTTCTAAATTATTGTTATTCATAAAGTTTATATTATTCGTATAATACTAGGTTAGGTTTGGTTTGATTTATAAAAATCATGAAAGAGTAAAATTTTCTTCGAAAAATAAGTGCGTTATGACTTGCGACAATTATGACCTAAACATAGGACTAAAAATACTAATGTCAACTAAACCACCAAAGCCAGCTCACCGACTTTCTAGAGCTGTAGTTAAGGACTCACTTGCGACGTGGTCTTTGACGTCCTGCGCCGACACGCGCGCGCCGGCGCGCCGCACGACGCACGCCGCCACGCGCTCGCCGTCCTGCTCGTGCGGCACGCCCGTGACGCACGCGGCCTCCACGCCCGCTAGAGATAGGATCACCTCTTCTACTTCTGGAGGAACCACCTGTAGGCAACGTTACACAACTAACCAGCGTGCATATATTGGCCATCATTTTAGACCAATTGAAATCATTAAATTAACGGATAAATCTTTTCAATCTGTTTGAGTACTTGTGTTTTACAGCAGTCCCGGAGGGCCAAACCACCCAGAAATAGGAGCTCCGCTGTAGCGGAGCTCTGTCGACCCTGTCTAATTTGCGAATATCACGCGCGCGCAGCACAAAACACGGCATAATTGTGCGTAATGGCGGTTTAAGCACACTTCTTACCATAGTCGTCGTTAATTGCAAAGCCGTAAGGATGCCGAAGTGTGTGATCAAAAAGTGCCGAAATCATACCGTAACGGCAAAAAAAGATGGTGTTATTAAGTCAATTGTATTTGGGTCATACACACTCTTAAAAACCAAAGTTGGCTCTCCTGTAGTCAATAGTTAAGACCTTGTGTGCATATAAGTTATGTTTTTATATGATAGGTCTAAAGCAGTCCTGACGGCGTTTTTGCGGGTATGGGCTTAGCCAGAAAATTAGGCCTTAAAAACGTTAACTTTCGGTGTGTCCACAGGAAAGACGATAACCTAAATCTGTGTATGACCCAAATATGATATTAACATCACTAATGCAAGTGTAGTAAGTAGTATAAGGCCGACTGTATGAACTTACAAAAAAGAAGAGGATACCTGAAAGTTTTTGTACTTTAGCAGCATCTTCATTCTGTCTACATAAAAATAGAAGTCGTTTTCATCTCTGTACACCAAGTCACCGGTTTTATAATAGCCATCTTCAGAAAATGCCTCTGCTGTCGCCTCCGGGTCATTGTAATAGCACTAAAATGATGTAAAGTTTTTTTTAAAAATATATGTATTTAGGAAAATAAACAGCCGCATCTATACATTATACTAAAGTGTTTAACAATTTCGTTTTCCACAAATTAACGAAGGTGTAGCATTTACGAGCGTATTGGGCGCTTACGACGTTTCAATTCGTACAATACGATGCATGTAAGAGGTAAACACAACACACATACACACACACACACACACACATACGCAGACGCACACAATAACAATTGAATAGGATGATAATGAACTGGAATACAACGATTTAAAGTAAAAAAATAGGTTTGCTATTTCTGCTTCTCTGCAAGTGTTAGGTACCAAAATACATTTTAGGGTCATTCCGATACCTCCTACGTATACTGGTACAAGTGCAAAATTGTGATTTTACAGGACAGCTGTTCAAAGGTTACTTAACCCATAACTTTATTGTCTGTAAAGATAACTTTACAAAATTTTGGATTTGTAGTAAGAGAAGTACTTTACTTTAGTCTATATAAATGGAATTTTGAAATTAAAGGCAGTTTCTGATAAAATCGTAGATACACTTGTTTGAGCGTATTTGACATGTTGTAGTTGTGTGGTATACTAAGCTAACTACCACTTGCCCCAGTATACGGCGTAATTAAATAATTATTGAATTTAAATATATTTTTGTTTTGTATATAAATAATTGCACGACGTGGTTATAGGGATTGAAAAGAAAAAGAAATCACATACTTCTTTGCCCTTTATCATTACTTTTATCAACGTAATTGTCACTTGTACCAGTATACGCTTGATTTATATCACATGTACCAGTAAACAATTGATCATATTTTTAAGTTTGCTGCGCAAAAACGCTAAAAAATTAATTAAAAAAATAAAGATCAAAGGTTTTATGCAATGCTTTTATTATGCGAGAAAATTGTACACAGTTTTATAATAATAACACACTTTGAATTGCCTTAAGCCATGTACCTATTAAAATCAAAAAATATTGAACCATGGCATTTTATATCAAGATGGTTACATAAAAAGCGTATTGTCATTAAATAACAAAAAATCTGTGTCATTAATAGTCTTATTGATTATTTATTTAGGTACATACTTACCAACTATGAAAAAAATAGGAACGACACCGTGTTATCTATAAAGATTAAATCTTTGATCACAATAGCATATAACTTTACAATGACCCTTAATTTGCCTCAATTAGTTTACATTATTGATACATAAAACACAACTGAGATCACCTTGAACTAATTTTTAACTAAAAATCTTTAACAGCATAAAAGCTTACATTTAACATTCGCCCTTTATTTACTTCAATATGTTTTCATTATTGATACATAAAACACAACTGAGATCACCTTGACCTTATATTTAACAAAAAAATAACTAACAGGTGATTTAGCATCCTTTAAAATAAACACAAATAATGTTGTAAAAAATAAACCTCTGTTTTCTAAATATTTAAAATATTTCTGAATGTTTTAAAAATCAGTCTTAATCATTTATTTACTTTTTAATTGCAATGAACACTCGTTTGACTCACTTCGATCACAATAGAACATCTTAACTGCAAAATAAGCTCGTTTTCCTTATTTTATCATTTTACGAGACTAATTTGTTGTAGAAGTCATGGTGTTGAGAAGGAATTATACCAGTCTGACAAAGATCATTGAGATCTTTATATTTTTGCTTATCAATAGGTAATGGTGCAAGGTAAGCTACAGTGATATTATTTAATCCATCTTCAAGCTCACTTTGTCGACTCCTCGTATTTTTAATGGAAGTACAGTCAATGGATTCATAACTGTTCAAACGTGTGTTTGTATTTTATTTTAAAAGGCTCTTCGGGTGATATTTGTATTTCACACATTTTGCTCCACATTACGATTTGCCCATTAGTGCCCTTTTTCCAATTATTACAAAGAGGCAGACAAACTTTAAAGTCAAATATTGAATCTTGGGAGTCTTCTATGACTTCATAGGACGGTTTATCAGTTTTGGCCATACGCATAGCCATGTACCATTGCTCAGGTGTATATATAGTAACGATGTTTGTTCTTTTTTCAATTAAAACATGTATGCTATGTCCTTCATTTTGGGTATGCCCGACTACAAGGAAACGATGTGTTATTGTTATGTTATATTTCCAGCACGCGTACATGTACATAAGGTACACGATCCTGTTGTGGTTTGCCCTCCGCAATTGTCTGACCAAAACCTAAACTCTTTTACATTATTTAGGATCTTTGATTGAATCAACAAATTCAAATTGAATTACTAGCAATTTCATTAGCACCCTTTTTAGCTATTTGCTCATGCCAA